>JAQGCH010003145.1:0-11144 GCA_034699485.1 Nanhermannia elegantula
AAATTTTATTAAACTAATTAAACACACCAGTTTTTAGCAAAAAATTAAACCAGTTTTAGGAGATCTCTAATTATAATGTATCAAAAGTTGTATAGGCTTTTAAAAAGTTGTAAATTTTTAAGTGAAAAATAAAAATTTTCATGAATTCAGTTCTGAAGACGCCTAAAAACGTCTTATTCGCCACTCTTTTCTGTTGTGTTCGAACATAAATTTTGAAACTTAGTCTATTCCTACCGATAAAACAAATTTTCCCTATTTGTGTCCCTATTTTAAATACCAAATCCCTTCTAATTTTGTCAGTTTTTTGTCGCTATTCTGGATTCTCTAACTATTAGCTTATATTTTGCTATTGAGTTCATTTAATTAGAGATGAGGTGTAAAGTCTTGTTTACGTGAATTTTGATTATCCAGTCTGACCCGTAATGGACAGACTTTTCTTTGCTAAAATCGAATTTTGCTAATATCTGTCCATTGGTTAAAAATTCCATACAAAAAATTGGGTTACATTTAAAGATAATTTTGATTCCATTTTGATTAATCCTCTATTAAACTTAAAATTCTTTTTCTAATTTTTATAATTTTGGAAACATTTTTGAAGTGCCAGAAATGATAGAAATGCTAAAATCGAAAAACTCGAAAGGTTTAGGTCTCTATCTCATGAAGTCTAATAAAATTATAGAAATGCGAACGATTGACCAAAATCTCAAATATTCAGTGCGTTTATATTTGAAATTGAGAAACAATTGATTAATAAATACAACGAAATAAACAGTTGAGTCAATTCTCAAAAGATTTAATTATCTGATGATTTGGTTAAAAAATACATTGTCTAGAAATCGAAATTATAGAAACTTAAAAAAACTTTATTTACATTTAATGTCGATTTAATTGAAAATGTTATAAATCTATTCTAAATTAATTTGAATATTAAATTATATTACAATTTATAGCTTTTAATTATTATATTATTGATAAAAATATATTAAAAAGGTAGTCATTAATGTTTCACAATTTGATAGGATTTTAGAATTGCTTAAGATTTTAAAAATATGTGTAAACTCTTAAGAAAATTATTAGTAATAAAATGTTAAATATAAAAATACAGTAAAAATATCTGTCATCTGTCTGTTATTATACTCATTATACTTGAGTCCATTGAGTTGGAGGAGAAAAGCGATGAGAATGAGGCGGCCGTGCAATAGCTGTTCCTAAACGAAAATGTTTAAAATTTAGAATCAATCAAATTTAGAATAATATTTAAATGAATACCATTAACATTATTAGAAGACGAACTATTGGTATGAGAACTAGTTTTGTTTTTGGCTTTTGTTGATTTGATTCGGAAACCTTTGAAAGCATTTGTAAACTTTGAAAAAGTTCCAGAATTTAATTCTTGCTGTGAAAGTGATTGTGAATTTGCAGCACAACCAGGATTTCCATTTTTAGACAATTCGTTCTTTTGAATACTTGTTTTGGCATTTGATGTATTGTTTGCTGTGTTTGTGTTGCGCTCTTTCTTCTCTACATTACTTTTATTTTGTTCACAAGTTTTGGAATTGTCAGTGGGTTTGTCGACATTTCTTACAAAATTAGCAGCAATTCGTTCAGTGTTTGCTTTTGCACTTCTATTCACATTATTATTACTATTATTATTAACACTAATATTATTTGTATTTGAATTATTGTTTGAATAGATATTTTCGAAGTTAGGTTTGAACTGAGGATAAGAGCATTGGACTTGACTGACAGCTGGTCCTTGAATGTGACGCAAATTAGGAACTGTCATAAAACCTCTTCTCCCGTAAATGGAGTCATAATAAGGCAGAGTAGAGTTGAGGCCTGTATTTCTCAATTTCATTATATCATAATAAGATTGAGTGAAATTATTGTGATTATGAGTGTTCTGAAAAGGGCCTCCATTAGGTTCAAGCCCTTGTGTTCTATACTTTGGCAAAACTGAATCATAAATGTTTGTGTTCGACATATTAATAACTTTCGCGGTATTGTTAGTATTCATGTAATTATTACTAAAACTTTCAATATTATTGTTATTATTAACTAATACTGAATCAGACACTAGATTAGGAGAAGATATATTACATCTTCTTTGGCCCAAAGGCTCGTAATGGTTGTTATGAATATTTGGATTCACTTCACTCTGACGTCTCGGTAAAGCCACCGAAACAATGAGTCTTCCCTCAGAAGGGTTTGGCACTGAATGAAATGCTTCGTCTACTATGTGCTGATATGTTCGGGGGGGCTTTGGGGGCGGTAGTGCTTCAAGTTGTGAATGAATTAAAGGTTGACTTTGCGCTTGAATTCGTAGAGAGTTTGAAGGCATTTGTTGATGCATTTGTTGATTTTGAAGTTGTTGTTGATGTTGATGAATGTGTTGTCGTATCTGATGTTGTAATTGCTGGTGATTATGATTATATAGCTTTTGGTCAATCAATTGTGATGAGTGACAAATTTGTAAATTGAATGGGCTTTGCATTAATTGACTTGCATTTGATTGAGAGTCAATCGAATGGTCCGATTTAGGCGCTAATGAATTATAGTCAACATATATGGGTTGTTGGTCTTGGTTTTGGTCAGAGTGTCCTTCCATTTGAGGACTAAAACTTTGCTGTTCGAGTTGTTGTCCGTAATAATCTGTTGGAAGCATTCGATCGCAATTCGCTAAAAGTTGTTCACCTCTGGAATCATTAACTGTAAATTCTTGATGATTGGCCTCAATAAGAGATCTCGAATTTCTGGCATTGTCTTTAATACTTAAACTTCTTTGAATACAATAATTGGTCGATCGCGACCTCATTAATGGTGGTTCTGATGCGTTCGAACCTTGATTTTCAAATATAGCCTTTAGTTTTGCAATACTGGGACGCCTAATGACAGTGGCCTTTCCGATGAGTCTTTCGTGTCTCACTTCTTCGCAATGATTTACAGAAACATTAGAATTTGGTGTTCCTATAGATTCAGAGCTCAGTTTGTTATTTAGTGAACTGTTTTGAGCAGAGCATAGAATAGTGTTATTTCTATTCTTATCATTTTTGTCAACGCTTTCATTACTATCGCGATTATTATTGGCATTGAGTTGAGTCACATTTTCCATAAGCTCTATTCTCATGATAGGCTCTCCGTCGCCGTCAATGTTTTCATAAGTGTGTGCGTCAATCATTTTCAATTGCTGCTCAAAAAGAGTGGCCACCGCTTTATAGCAAAGCATATATTGTTCCACTGTCTGAACCATTGCTATCCTTTGTTTTCTCATTTCTTTTATTATAAAAAATAAACTAAAATCTAATGAAAAACAAAATATATGTAAATCGAAAATTCTATATATACTTATATACTGTGTATATTGTTATTAATCTAAACCTTCTTTCAATTTTCCTGTTCTTAATAGAGCCCAAACATAATCAATACAACAAATAGTTCCAGTTCTACCACAACCAGCGCTACAATGAATAAGTATTGGTCGAGCTTCAGATGCCTGTACATCACGCATGAGTCGAACTAACTCTAAAATAGGGTGAACAGAAGTGGGCACTCCGTGGTCGGGCCATGACTGGTAATGGAACTGACAAACTGTGCGCTCTGTCGAGTCTGCGGTCACTTTTAAAGTGCGAACCAGAAAATCAGGACAGACCTGACGCCACTTCACTAATTCAACTGTTAATATAATTGTAAAATAAAGTGAAATGTGAAATAAAGAGCAAATAGATTGAAAAGAAGGCAAATAAAGGCAATACCAGTAATGTTTCCGTACTGTTGCTTCTCATCACTCTCTTGAGGCCAATAGGACTCGCATTTGTATTTTCCGGCCTCTCTCTCATTACACGCCATCACAATGACAGTGACGTCTGACTCCCAGATCATTCTCCAGAAGTCGACCACAGTGTTAGGCAGTGGGCCCTGACTTGCGATATAAGCTCGTGAACAGCCAGAAGAGCCCTTCACGTAATTGGCGTTCATGTAATCACTTCCCGGAACTCCAGGATATTCAGACAGAATGACTCGGCTGTGATCGTCTTCATTAACATACAAACAATACAAACAATTATTATATAATCAAAAACATATGAATCAAAGCAATCTTTAATTACAGGGAAGAATATCCTTATATCTGTTTTTTCTTTTGTTGACATCATTTTCTCCTTCCTTTGAACCACAGTTGGGATCAGTTTTGAGCGATTCCGTCAACTCTTTGAGAGATTGAAATTCTCTGATATAGAGATCTATTGAATCATCGTTTGAATGACTTGAAAGACAGCATTTATGACGCGATTCAAGTGTTTCGAAATGATTGAGAAAATTGCGTAAAACAGACTTCAGTCCAACCCTTTTCACCATAATATCTATTATTTATTTATTTATTATTTTTTCCTAATATTTCACTAACTTTTCTATATTTCTAATTATTTTCAATTAAATTTAATTATTTGTCAATTATTTGTATTAAAAAATGAAAATAAATGAATTAAATAAACAAATAATAAAATGAGTAAATAATTGAGTCAATTGACACTCCATTGACTCCATTGACACTCCATTTATGAAATTCCATACATTCCTCACATGTTAATAGAGATGTGAACACAATTACTATCATTTAACACAAAAACGCTTGCATTCGGTTTTCATCTCAACTCTAAGGGGTTTGAGGTTTGGTTTGAGGGTTGGTTTCAGGGTTGGGCTGAAGTAACAAATGTTGGCCCAAAATGTGTACCAAATGATTAAAAAGAATTATTTTCTACAAAGCAAAACTGATTTTTTTTGTCAAAGTATTGATAAAAATTAATTCATATTCCTATACATTCCTGAGACTAGTCTATAGAATGTTTAAAATAATGAAATACAAAGTATAATTAGCGTCGACTTGAATTTGATTTCAGATTTAAATAATTATCTATATATTGTTTCGAAGGGTCGTGAGTTCGAACCTCAGGCGCTGCTGTTTTCTGTGCTATATGTTGGCCACATATTCAGTTTTTTAACAACCTGTGGCCCAATGCGTTGGCCCGCACGCAGATATTGTAAAAGAAATTTCTGTAAAAATCTCCCTGGTTTTCAACATAGGCTTCAGTGAGATCTCCTCTCATTAGCTCGTTGGCTCGTGAGAATGTATTTTTTCTGTTAAATACTCTCAAAACTTTTGTAAGTGTGCTAAAAGTTTCTGCTCATAAGTCAATTCAATGTTAAGTCCATTTTGACAAAGTAGCTGTTAATTAGTGAAGTAACAGAAAGAGATGCTTTACGTTATTATTTTAATTAAAACCTAAATTCTTTAGATATAAATGTCTTTAAAATATGAATTTTATTAATTTATTGCCAAGAATTTCACCAATGGATCATTCAATGCAATTGATTCAGTATCTGTTCAGTTAATTTACTGAATGAAACGCATTTCAATTCTGCATATTTAACAATAATAATTACTCATAAAAAATAGCTTACGATCGAGTAAAAGTCGATAAACTGTTAATCATTTAAGAGTTATATTTTATGTGATTCATAAAATGTTTTACTAAAAGTTTAGTAAATAAAACTTTAACTATAATTTGTGGCGGTTTGGGTCTGAAGTTTGATAACGTATTCACCTCTAGTCTGTACGGTCTGTACGACGTTTTGAGGTTGAGTTTCATTGAAATGTTTTGATTTTGAACAAAACCGAACAAAACGAGTGTTATATTAAAAGTGGTTTATTATATAGTTATGTAATTTGTGTCGGTTTTAAAGGTTTAAAACTAAATATAAATAAATATATTTCAAAATTTTTGATAACAAAAAGCAAAATATAATAAACACAAGCAATGAATCCCTTAACGTAAGTATTAATTGATTAGTATTTAATCAAAAGTAATTTATTATTAATTTTGAAAAAGTGTTAATTAATTTTTTAAAATGTAAATTAATTTGAAAGAAATGTTCGAAACATAACAAAACTGAATGAACGAGAACTGCAACTGGGAATCGACTCAAAGAGCTCGTGGCATAACATGTATCGCGAGAGCGCTTGGATTTTCATCGGAGGTCTTAATTATGAAATGAGTGAAGGAGATGTCATAACTGTGTTCTCACAATACGGAGAAGTGGTTAACATAAACCTCATTAGAGACCAAAAAACTGGTAAATCGAAGGGCTATTGCTTTCTCTGCTATGAAGACCAGAGAAGCACCGTCTTAGCCGTCGATAACTTTAATGGTATTAAACTATTGAACCGAACCATTCGTTGCGATCACGTCTCCAATTATCGAATACCTAAAGAACATGATGACACAGACCCCATAACAAGGCAGCTGTACGCGGAGGGATGTGCTCCCAAATACACCTCTCCCACCGATAAACAAACGCTTGAGATCAACATTAATATTAAGAGTGAACGCAAGACAAAGAGAAAACGTAAGAGACACGAATCTAGTGATTCCACCTCTTCTTCGTCTTCATCTTCATCTTCACCTGATTCCCACTCCAAAAGAAGCAAAAATAAATGGAAGAAAAGAGAGAACTCTAAGCCTTCTAAACATAGTAAAAGTGATAGGTTTTCATCGAACAAAAGTCATTCAAATGATAGCAAATATTACGATAGAAAGAGATCTGAATATAGCCATAAATATGATAAAGAAATGGAAAGAAAACTAAATTAAATGCTTAAATATTTTTCCGCCTAAATGTATTCAAAAACGATTTAATATCTTAATAAATAATAAATTTTAAGTAAACGGATCAAAAAGTGACAATTTTAAAAACTTCGCAAACTTGCGAAGCACTGGTTTTTATGTTAAAAGCATTTTTAAAAAATATGCGAATAATTAAACATAAAATTTATGAACTTTTTCTGACAAATTTATGATAATTTTTAACATAAATTTTACATAAAATCTAAAATTTGAAATTAAAAAGCGCCAAAATTTAAACGAATAAAATGTTTTTATTAATAGTGTAAAAATTATGTAAAGATGAACAGTACTTTCCTATCATTGCTTGAGATAACATATTAATCCCCGAGTCTTTTGGAAATAGTTCTCATCTTTGTCCTGACCAACGACTTCCCAATTTGTGAAACTGTTCTTATAATCTTTGGTCTCCATATTAAAGCCTACCATTAATTAAATAAATACATAATTAATAAGATTATTATTATTAGTAATAAAAACTATATACAAACCAATGTTAGGAATAGTGGTCACGATTTAACCCAAACAATCTTAAGTTTATAGTTTTATTGTCTTTCTGGCTCACCATTAATATGCGGACTTGTCTATTGCCGAACAGTTGATTGAGAGACGAGATTATAAGTCCCATCACTTGTTCAATAATTTATTATTAATTTAATATATATTTTAATAATAGTTTATATGAAGAGTAATTGTGATCACAATATATGATTTCTATTATAAACAATATTTCACTTTTATATTGATATCAAAATAATAGCGGTTTTGATTCTCAATACGAAGAGCCTTTGAATAAGAAACAACATTTGCAGCCATGAAAGCCATAATTTACATAATTTTTGGGTATTTTTACAGCTTTCATAAATTGACACATATTTTAACATGAATTTTATTGAGAAATTACAGAAATTTACAGAAAATGGCTGAAAAACATAAAACACACATAAATTCAATATTTTTAACATAAAATGCTTGGTTGGTTAGCAGTGCTTGGGTTTAAGTAGTTGAAGAAATAAAAGTTACTTCACTTTATTGAAAGTTTGTAATGGAATATGTCTTATATAAAAAATCATGTGTTTGTTCATTACTAATGAACTTCAAATGCAATGATTAAATGCCAGTTAAAAATGTAAAATTTCTGAGTTAATAAAATGAGTATATATTTGAAAATTAATTAGATTTGTGGCAAAACGGGTAAGGCTTCCACCATAGAGACGTGATAGTACCTGAATAGATAAAATTTTTATTAAATTTGGCTCATTATGTGCCTGTACGTTGTCTACAATTTATAACTCACTTATCAGATGCATATCTTTGTCGAATAGCTTGTTGTGGATGTCTGTGCGCGAAGTGTTGCATCTTATGAAGAGCTTCAATACAAGCCTGACGTTCGGCCATAAAATTCTTAATATCGCCGCTATCTTGTTCACTTTCAAATGTGACTGAGTTCTGAATAAATTGGTCTGTAATTTGTTCGCTAAAGCCTAAGGTATGAGCTGAAAGAATGATTGAACAGATGGCTATTTCACTCGGATAGTATTGCAAGAATGGCTCACTTTCGAGAAGTGTTAAACAGCACAGATACTAAAAATGAAAGTATATTTAATTATATATACAGTGCATTAGACTTAGACTATAATACAATAACTAATAACCAAATGATACCTTTGCGAGATGTTTAACATTCGTATTCAAAGCTAAATCTGAGGCAAACTTTTCAATGAAGTAGTGAATTGTTGGCGAAGAAACATCGAATTGCAAAGCCTTTTGATTAAAAAAAACTATTTCAGTATAAAATATAAGACTTAATTAAACTTAAAATTAACTAAACTATAATAAATAACTATTGAGAATAACTGCCGCAGTGGTAGCGCTCAAATATAGGTAATATTGGCTGTGCTTTAAATAGCACAGAAGTAACTTCAGCTTTTACGTGAAAGTTATAAACTTATAGTTTATAATCCAATGTTACGATCGTTATCAAAATATTGAAAACTACAAGATTTTGTTAAATTCAACTCATCACATTTTACAAACTTTAGTTTTTTGAGAAATAAAACAAATTGATTGCATTTGTGTGGATATAAAATGATTGCTTTTAAGCAATAGAAACTAATTTTAAGAACCGAATAAAAGGTGAAAAAAGGAAAATGAGAGTAATCTACAGGTATGAGTAAAAAAATTGAATTAAAAACAAATAACAAACTTCTGTTACGCTAAAGTCTACTTCAACTCCACATTATTTAAAATAAGACAAAACTCAAGTCAACAATAATGAAAATGAGTGAATTAGACTTACTTTAAGAATAGCTTTAAAGTGAAAGATGAGACCCAATGTTGAAACTGGCGCTGTTCTGAGTATGAAGTCTGATACAGGAGCGTATTTTTAATAATTAATTGCTTTATTCTAAGATAGGATAAGCGGATCATTGCGTCTGATTTATCACTGACTAACTCTTACTTAAAAATAGTGCAAAACTATTTATATAATAAAACAAATTTCAAAAAATATAAAACAATGGACTAAATAGACAATTATTAGTCATTATAACGTTGTGTTCCTGTACTTCATGTACTATTGAGGTTAAGCGCGAGTTTCAACAACGGGTCTCATCTTTGACGATAAAGCCTAGAATAGTAAAAAAAATCTTGTGTTAAAATTAAATGAAAACAAACGATAAATTCCTGGACTGACACGTGAAAAGAGAACCTAAAATTATATCATAAATAGAGCACTACCTTTAGGATAAGTTTTTCCATATTCAAGATCTGATGCTTTGAATAGGAATCGTCAGTAATGTACACGAATTCGCCCAAATCAGGAGGATATATCTCTTCATATTTGGACGCAATGAATAGGGCAGCAGTTCCTTAATTGATACAAATAATAAATTAACAAATTGTTAACATTAATAATAATGTAATGTAAAACACGTGTTCTCACCGAGTAATTGAAAACTCTGTCGAGAGACTGACATGAGTGAAAGGAATCTAAAAAAAGTGAGAATGAGTCAAAACGATAAAAGTTGACAAAAGATAATTTTGAAAACCTATCGATATAATTGACGGCTAAGAAGAGGGTTTCATCGAGTAGTTTGTACTCTTCGGTCACTTCTACCATCCAATCGATTAAAATGCTTCTCATTTTCGCATTAATTTCTGGCTGTTTTCCGATATAGAAAGGGTCGGGCATTCCCTTCCTTTCATAAAAAAGTAAGTATTTGTGGACATCATTGGCATACTCTCGACATCGGGACAGAGCTGTGGCTTCGAAACTACGCGAGACTTCAGACGTATGTTCACAAATGGAATCGTCTTCGATCTGTTCGTCTTCTTCTTCGTCGGTCTCAAACATAAAAGATTCCTCACATCTGATGTCTTGATCAGAAGTCTGCTGCGAATTAATTTGCTCTTCAATTGCGAGTGAATTCAAAGCAAATAAATGGTCTGTTTGTTCACAAGACTCCATCTGTTCCTTCTTTTCTTGAGTCTTAATCTCATCGCAAATCATACTAATGTTAGCAATGCTTTCATTATCAGATTGATCGCAAAATATGGTAAAATCAGATGATTTTTGTCCATTATTTGGCCCAAAATTAGTTTTACTTGATTTGAACGGTTCTTGATTTGTATGAACGGTATTACCGTTTGAGACAATTGAGCGCAACTTCTGGTTATTGTTATCGCGAGAATACTTCTTATTATGATTATTACCAGTGATTATGTTTGTGGACTTGGTATCAATTGGTGCCAAAACACGTCTCTCGTTGTGCAATGACTTGCCATTCACTCTATTGTTCACCAATTGATTGTTGGCTTTCATTTTGATGTCGTTCTCGTCACTCATTTTCAAGGACTCATAGATTCGATTCATTTGTTCGGTTGACATATCATTACATTCAATATTAATACCAATACTAGTAATACAAATATCAATACAAATATCAATACAAATATCAATACAATGTATACAAACAATTAATGTTAAATCAATTTATATATAAATTATTACATTTAAGTCTTAACTGATTTAATGATCAATAAAAGTGAGATTTGATTAATAGTAGAAATAAAAAAATAACTCAAATATCAGTTATATTTTGATAAAATTGTAATAAATGTTTGATTTGATCCAAATATTGGTCAATAAATTAATAATAATTAAAAGTGAATTAAAGTGATGCGAAGACTCTATTGTTGTAAAATCGTTACAATTATAAGGAATGCATTATTTTGTAAATAGTCTTCGTTTTGCACTAAATCTTATTGAAGACTAACTTTAAATGACTGTAAATGACGAGACTTTCAATCCATTATTGGCTTACTTTACAGTCTTTAACACAAATCACTGCCAATAATGATAAGATTGAATAGTTTTATATCAATATAAAGACTGTAGAAAGTGCACAGTTTTGAGAATTTGTTTCGAAACCGAAGTTCATTGCAATGATTGGCGAAAATACGAAC
>JAQGCH010003146.1:0-11143 GCA_034699485.1 Nanhermannia elegantula
CTCACAGCACAAGTAAGCTTACGAGTTGGTAACTGGCTTTGGCAGTCACGCCTTCAGATGCCTTTTAGATGGTGTTCACAGTTAAAGCTGACTCAACTCTAAATTGACTGTTTTTGTTAATGCAGTTTTATTCTCAAAAATATTTGGCAAAAACATATCACAAAACATAAAGTGATGTTCTTTTCTTCTAATATAACATTTTTAATGATTTAAATTTTATCTATTTATATGTGTTTTGTGTTAGTATTTACTAATTTTTTATAGTTAATGATTTGTCTCTTTATTTCAATATTAAAGTTGAACATCATTTTTATGAACACATGAAATATTTGAATTGGATTTAAGTCTTGCAATGGATCTCAATATTACGTCCCTTTTGAGCAACATTTTGTGCTATACTTTTATGTTTTTATTAAAAGATTTCACGTCTGAGGATATGATATGATATGTGACTAAAGTTATTAACTGGTTAGCCATCGGATGTCTCAATACTCGTTTTTAATTAAATTTTCATTAATCCAAAGCCACAAATAAATGCTATTTTTGTGTAACTCATGAAATTAGAAAAACAAAAACAATTTGACTGTTTTTAAAATAATGCGTTATTTTTGAAAAGTTTAAATTTGGATCATTTGGTGTGAAAAACATCACATTTACATTGCATGTAATTTTGTCGTAAATGTATTCCACTCTTCCACTTGTTTGAAGGCTAACCATACTCTTCAGTAGAGTTGTGATTATTGTGCAATTACTTAAACTCATAATAAAATCGATGCAATATTTGAACACTTTTTTATACGAGATTATAATTTATTAAGTTTTGAAAACAATGGGCAATAGACAGACACATCTAAATAGCAATAACAATAGCATTCCTATCAGTCCGTTCACTAATGAAAATCATACAAATGATATAAGAGTTAACCGCAATAAATTGGGTAAGACTTACGCCATTCTCTGCTAATATCTTTCTGACAATAATTTATGTCTTTTATTTAATCCCTAAGTGATCAATATTAGTACTGAAATTTTTAAAATATTTTACTATATATACATATGTATACCATATATATAATATGATTAGTAAGAATAGTGAGGAGCATAAGCTAAGGTGAGCTGAGTTTTTTCTGTTTAAGCTATCGCTCAAATTGATGTTTGAGAAGATGAGCTCAATTATAGAGAAGTATTCTTATTATAAAAGTATTAAACAGAACTCACTGAAAAAATTCAAAACCAGATTCAATTCAATATTTTATTTGATACGTACAGTATTTTGAAAATAAATATGATTTTGTTAAAAATGAAGTCCATTTTTGAATAGGAAAATAAAATTTTCTCCAGAAAGATCATATTTTTTCATTCATAAGCTGACCCAAAAAACTTAAACGATGAGCTTATGTTTTACATGAGCTGTTTTCAATTCGTTGTACGCGAGGAGTTATCAATTTATACGCTTAAGTTTTTGATTAATTGGAAACACGAAAATTTAATTTAGAATTAATTATTTCACTTTTTTCTCAATAGACATGTGCATTGTCTAAATTTCTTGCAACCGCTCCGCATCCCAAGCAAATCATTGCGGATATCCGCGAATTACCGCAAATAACCGGATTTCAATTTGTTTATTAAAGCTCAAATGAGTTACTAAATTCTTTCAAATTAATTTAGAATTAATTTTAATAAGTATTATTACCTAATAATTGTTATTTATTAATGCTTTAATAAAATCTTTTGTATTTTTTTCATTTAATACATGACTTATTTGTTAGCCTCAAGTCTAACAAAAGTATATTTCCTAATCTTTAACTTACTTTTATTATTGTCATTTAAATGGGATTTATCTTTTCATTTATTAATATTCATTTATTATAAATTTTGATTTAATTAATAACCAAATTACAAATTCTCATTCAAAGGGCTTAAGTTTTTATAATACTTTATCCAAATCTTACACAGCCTCCCAAATCTTTGAGAGTGAGACTGGCGCAATGCGCTATTGCTTCCACTCTCGATCGAAGGGTCTTAGTTCGAACTAGACCTGTTCTTCGGGTCGAAATTCTCCGGTCCGACCCGACCGATAATTAAATTTGTTAAGATTATTTTAGTAGATAAGCTAGAGAATTTTGAGTAGAAGCCCAAACATAGGAAAACACAAAACTTCTTAGCACATTGTTTTTTTTAGTAAAATGCAAAGTAATTTACATTGGTAAAATGTAGAGTGTTTAATTTGAATAATTTCTTGTAATTTAAGCTCAAAAAATAAAATACAATAAGCCTTTTTATGAAATTAATTGACTTTTAATTTAAGTTGGGTGCATATGCCCTCTGCCTCTATGCTAGCTTCACCACTGGATAATGGGTTTAATTTGTTTATTGATTCGGATCATTGTAGTTTACATTGTTCTCATAGTAAATTAATTTTAGAATCATTTGAATCACAATCTTTTTGAGGTATTGTTTTATTTATTTATTTGTAAAGAGCAATCATTTTATATAATAGACGAATAATAAAAATAATTAATAGCTTTGATTTATCAAATTTACAGTTTATACAAAAATATGTGCTTATAATGATGTAATGCAAGCACATTATAAGTATTCTTTAACATAAAACACCTAAATTTATATATATCGGGCTTATTTCGAGCCACCTTATCTAACCCGACCCGACCGAGCCCGATGAACAGGCCTAGTTCGAACCCTAGGCGCTTCAGTTTTCTCTGCTATATGTTTGTTGGCCACATATTCAGTGTTTTTTCAACATCCCTATGGCCCGACGCGTTTGCCCACAACCGACACGGGGTTATCCCTATAAAAATATCACTGGTTTAACATGGGCTTCAGTGAGATCTCCTCTCATTAGGGAGTTGGCTGAAGAAAACGTTCCAAATCTTAAAATAAGAAATCTATTAAAAAAAACAACATTTATAGTTGTTGCTCAATATTTATAGTTTCTCATTTCAATTTCACTTAGTTTTTCATGCATTTAATGAAAGCGCTATATTTAGTTTCAATTGAATTGTATTTTTGCCTTCATTTCATATATTTTAAGTTTTTATAATTTAATGTGCTTTGAAACCTATTATATGACTTAATGCGGTTATTCGTCTGAAAAGTCACTTTACACCCGTATCGGTCCTCCCCCACAAACTTTTACACTCGCACCCTCTCCGTATCTGGCTAATCATGCGGATATCCGCAAATACTCGCGGGTACGGGCGTGAGATGTACTTATATATTTCACAAGAAATAGAATAGTTTTATCAATACTACAGGTATGAGTCAGTGTTTTATTTCATTAACTTTAAGAAATTTTTTTGATTAGTTTAGATTAGGTTGAGGTACATCATTTGCTTTAACTTCTCCCGAATAAGTGCTGTACATATAACTGCTCTTTATATTATTTTTTTACTCTTGTAATAAATGAATGCTCTGATCTGTTTCAATGATAAGCAGCTTTTTAAAAGACAATAAAATGGAATACTCTGTATTTCTTATGCTTTCCTTTAATAGAATATTGGATTCGTTGGCAATTACATTGAATTTTGAACTTTCAATGAATTAATTTATTTTATTTTATTAATAAAATAATTTTCAAAAGAATATTTATGGTGTTTCGAAATTCATATTTTGATTTGACTCAAGTATTGTTTTAAAAACTGGACGCTTATTAAGTCGAAAATGTAGTTGAAATGACATAAATCCATTTTCCATCTGGAAAGCAATTTCCTTGTTCTTGAATTGTGTGTATTATCTTCTCTTACTGTATAAAATGCTTGTCTTTTGCAAGTTTATTGACATCATAAGTCACTATAATTTCTTTCATTCTCTCTCAGGCGCTGTAACATAAGTTTTATTAAACTATTCTTCTGTATAAACATAGCCATTAGCTTTCCTATAGTTCTGTTCTATGCTCTGGTTTTTCTCCTAATTATGAAATGACAATACGATTGACCAAAAATCATCCATTGCTCAGAAAAACGAAAATCTATTATAATGAGTATAAAAGAGACGAATGAAATGATGTTTATTTGAAAGATTAGTTTTTTAAGTTAAAAAATGCAGTTATATATTAAATACCGGATTGTACTTAATTTTTGTATATTAAGTGTTGACACAAGTTATAGATATTTATTGAATTCTATGTTTTCACAATAGATTTACGTTAGACTTCAGAAAAGGGATATATATTTTAGAGCTTTTACTTTTCTGGTTTACCCTGATTAAACCCTCCGAAATGAAAATTCTTAAAACGGGTTTAACCCGAAAAAACCCGAAATTAAGATATGCGTATTTCATGAAAAATATGCTGTTTTAACCCTTTATATTAAAGAATCCCACAGTCAAAGCATTTGATTTTTACAAAAAAAATTTCAAAGAGATCGCAGATTATCATTTACTGATCAACACATAAATATGTACTCGATCTTGTATTTTAATGGAGATATAGAGAGGCATTTTAATAAATACATGTCAATTATTTTAATTTATTAACCCGAGATTGAAAATAAATTTTCGGTTTAAACCCGATAATACCCGAATTGACTGAAATTTTTTGAACCCAATTAAACCGTCCGAATGAGCGTTAAAATGAAACCAGAAAAGTAAGGGCTCTAATATATTTGAATATAAATAATAAATATATTTTCTATAATCTATATTCACGCTGACTTTCAGTTTGCCACTTAATAATTTATGGAACATTTTTATTGCACATCATTATTATTGTTATATAATATTTGCAGGAATTTTCTTATGAAAAGTTTATATAAATATTTTAGAATCAATTTGTATAATAAAAACTTTAGTTCATATTGAAATTGTTTTTTGTTATCTTTTAAAGTATTTATATTTCTTTTCTAATCTATATTTGGAAAAAGAGAAAATTTGATTAAATGAAGGTCTTATTTAATTTAAACAAATTGAAAGAAATAGAGGTTTTGTATTTGTAATTAGAGGACAAATGACTTATGTTTAGTTAACATAATCCTATTTGGAGCAAAAGTTCTAATTTATTGACATAAATAAGCTTCAATTAAGTAATTTTGAAAATAATTATGAATGGTATATAAATGTAGTTAAAAAGTTTTTTGAATTGAATATTAATTTTATAATTTATTTAACAGTTATGGATCGTCTTCGACGAAGTCTTAGAGAGAGTTTTCGACGTAAGAAAGAACACGTCCCCGAAAGCTCTAAACCACACCAATGGCAGGCAGACGAGGCCGCTGTCAAGGCTGGCAATTGTGTCTTTCCGGTTAAATATTTGGGATGTGTTGAAGTGTTTGAGTCGAGAGGAATGCAAGTGTGCGAAGAGGCTCTTAAAGTGCTTCGAGTGAGTGCTTAAATGTCTATTTTTGACGTTTAGATCGATATACAGTATAACTAAGCCTTATAACTATCATTTTCTTTGTACCAAAAATAGAGCTCAAGACGAAGACCTACCAAAGGGACTCTATTTGTTACTGGAGACGGATTAAGAGTAGTTGACGACGAAACTAAAGTAATTGATTGATACCTTTGATACGGACTCTCTTTTCAAATAAATGCCTATTATATTGATTTTTGTTGTTTTGTTTAGGGTTTGATTGTCGACCAAACAATAGAGAAAGTTTCGTTTTGTGCACCAGATCGTAGTCATGAGCGCGGATTCTCTTATATATGTCGCGACGGAACCACTCGCAGATGGATGTGTCACGGGTTTCACGCGGGAAAAGATTCCGGGGAACGGCTGAGTCATGCGGTCGGATGTGCTTTCGCTGTCTGTTTGGAAAGAAAACAAAAACGTGACAAAGAATCGGTTACAATGAACTTCGACCCTAAGACCTCATCATTCACTCGGACCGGTTCTTTCAGGCAGTCGTCCCTAACAGAGCGCATGCAAGACCCACAAGTCGCTAAACCTGTCGGTAATTATAACTAAATTATATGTATCTTTCATTTGATTGCTTTAACATTTTGATTATTTTTAAGTCAAAAATTTAATATTCATTTGAATGATATTTGTTTAACAATTAATGAAATTGTTTCATACTTATAGATCCTCCACCTGTCAAACAAGTTCATAATCCTTATGCAGTTGAGAGACCACACGCGACACCTAATCTATTACAAAGACAAGGCTCTCTTCGAGGCGGAGCTCTCAATACTGCGTCTCCTTTCAAAAGACAGTTATCTCTTCGAGTAAATGACTTGCCCTCCAATTTAGAGCGACAGCGCGCACATTCCGTTGATTTGTCCACTGAATATAAATCAAACGTTGCCACTGGTATTCATATATATATTAGTCTTAAATGACTTGATGTTATATTTTACTATTTTATCCCTAAAGTGACACCAATTCCAGAGGTATCGCCTAATGAACCAACAGATTCAATAAGTGCTATGTGTCAAGAATTGTCTAAAGGCCTTACGATTCTGAGTAATAATGACGACCCATTCCTATCTGCCTCAAAAGTGTCATCTCCTCCACAAACAGCTAACATGACTCCAAATTCAAGTAAGCATTCAATTAATATAACAATCATTTTATCAAAAAGTGTTATAAATATTTTGAAGTTTATATTTTTGAACAATAAATATTTGAATTATTTGAATCTTTTGATTAGTAGACAAATGGAGTCCATTAAAACAACTGACAAATAATACTTTTTCCGAGCGATGGATTAGCGAGAGTTCAAAGACTAATAATAATAATAGTAATTATAATAATAATAGTGAAACTTCGATGATATCTCAGTCTAATGTTAGTTCATCTTCCATAACAACAACATTACCAAATACTGCATCAAAAGCAATACCAGTGGCAGCGCCGCGACATAACAGCCCAAACTTATCGCAGCTGAGAAGCCAATCATTGGGTTCGGCCGACGCTTTCGCTGAAAGTAAAGCGTCGACTGCTTTCAATTGGAATAATCAAATGCCGGTCAATATCACTAACATTTGGCGCAATGGAAACGCATATCAGACAATGCAATCAAATCACGACCCATTTGACGCTGAGTGGGCAGCACTTGCGGGCCGGCATCAGTCCAATCATCAAAGAAATACTAACCCATTCACTCAAACGACAGCTCCGGTTAAGGCTTTCGAAGTTCAGATGTAATACTTATAAGATTTTAGTTATTATTTAGTAAAAAAATATTATTATTGGGATCTGATTGGGATCGACAATGATTTGAATAGAAACTAAAAGTTGAGAAAACTGAACAAAATTATTATAAAATTGAGATGAGATATAAAGTTGAAAGTGTTATGAGTTTAAGGCCAGAGTCTTCTGATAAATGATTCGAAAGGCTGAACACATCTGTTATTAAACATTATTGATATATAAATTTCTTTTTTGTTTATCAATCATTCCATTTAATATAATTGAATACTAAATGAGCCAATAATTCATTAAAAAACATTAAAATTTGAAAAAATGATCACATTTTTGAGAGTTTCTGTTCATTAATTGTATTTGTAAATTAGGTCTATATTTAACTAAGCATTTATTGGTAGGGATTTAGATAACATTTTATTATTAAGACTATAGAATTTCTTTTATAAATATTAAGTTTATTATTTTAATTACTATTTAAATCCAATTCTTTGTAGAAAAGTATTTATTATATATATTTTCAGTCATTTTACAGGAAATAAGAATAATAAGAAAGTACTGTTACAGTATTGTAAAGAAACGAATTGTTTAATAAATAATAATAGGACTATGTCTTCATTTTATACATTAATATCAATATCTATAAGTATTTTGGACATTAATTGACTCTTAATTATGATAATTGTTATTCCGATAACAAACTTATTATTGTTATATCAAAATCATAAACAGTTAAATAAATAAATTTCAATTTGTTTTTATGCAAATATGAAGCAAACATAAAAGCTTCCGGTTTACCGGTTTAGCAAAAATCATATAATTATTTAATACCCAATAATTAAATGAAGACTTCGTTAAAAATGAATTTAAACCTGAATGTGTTGCACATAATTTTAAGGGTAATGTTGTATCCTAATTCAGAAAATGTATTAAAGCGTAAACTTAAAGAAAATCAATATCAGATATTTTGTTTTATATATAACCTAAAGCTCTTGCAAAATGAGTAAGTTCTACACTAATCTCAAATCTAATAATCTATGATTTAATACAGTTGTAGAGATTCATTAATTATGTTTAAATTGTTCGTAAATTATAATTTTATTTGGCAATTAAACTAAATAATTGAAAAAACAATCAATTATGTCAAGGAATTGATGATCAATATTAATGATTATTAACCGCTTATTAAGTTTTAAGGAAAGATCTTGCATTTGAGCTCTCACTCGTCAGTACACATCTACTATTTAATTGCAATGATTGCAAACGTAAACTTATAATTATTGCACAAACAGTATATTGAATGAGAGCTAACTTTCGCGTTAAATTCAAGGCAGAAATGATTGTCTATGAATTGAAAATAATAAAAGAATGACATGTATTAAGAAGATTTACTTTATTTGAGTTTCTTTCGAAAATAATGAATTTACAGTACAATTGGCAATAAAACAATTATAAAAATTATTGATAAAAATCACAGAGAAGTATATATTTGATATACTGATCATAAAATTAGTACTTATTATAATAAGTTATTAAAGTCGAAAAATTTCTTGAATATATTGACTCGAAATAAATATGAATAACAATTAGTAGTCACTAATATTTGTATTAAAGTTAATGAAGATGATTATCAACCATTGTTGGGAGAGCTTCTGTTAATGCAGTTGTCTTTAGTCATGACTGCGATTTCCATTTTAATATCGTTTGGCAAAAAACTTTGAATCAAATTTTCCTCTAAAGCAACTAAAATACTCAGAGTTTTGAGCGAAGGCTCTTTAAAATAGAGAAATTTGTTAATTAAATGAAAATACTGTAAATACAAACTAAGTATTCACTGGTTGACAATGATTTAATGATAGCCACCGATAGCTAACACACAGTGTATTGAAAAAACTTACTAAAGTCGAGAACATAAAGGTCCGAGTGATCCATTAGTCCTATTTCCATATTAGCGTAAAAGGGATTCATTGATGTATTATAAGGACTAATCAAATAAAAATCAAACCAAAAAATTCTTATAAATACAAAATATTTTGGAATAAAAGATATGCAGTAATTATAAAGCATAAGAGTTTACGTATAGTTCCTTACAATACTTGATTATTACCCAACGTAAAAGTTTTATAAGAATGGGTGCACTCAAGACTCAAAATGTTTCAAATAATAGTATTCCAACTCATGTTCAACAAAAGCAAGTTTTAAAGAAATGATTGAGAAATGCAAACCTCGTTCCACCGAATAGGAAAAGTCTATCGCCAACAATACAACAACACTGACGCCGTCGCGGACAGGGCTTGTGCTTTCCTTTTGCTTCAATCAAAGACCAAACATTAGTCTTGGGATCAAATTTGTATATATCGTTGAAGTGCCTATCAATGGATCCGTTATAACCGCCAAAAATAAATATATTATTATTATACAAAAATGCCGAATGACTTCTTCTTCCAATTGGTATAACTCCAGTAGTCACGGGCTGTACCCATGTGTTAGTGTTTGTGTCAAAATATGTCATAACATTACAATAAATTTCTTGTTGCGTATGATTAGGACCCAAAAGATCAGATCTTCCGCCGAAGACATACATTTTGCCTTCAAAAGCGACGGCTGAGTGAAAGTCTCTCCAAGAAGGAGGAGTTCCACTCACTGTTAGATACTTCCAGACAAAAGTCTTCAAATTGAGAACATAGATATCATTAGAGAATCTGTCGGTTTCTTCTTCATAACCGCCAAATATAAACATTTGATGATTGATATTACAGGCCGTGTGACCATCTCTGGCACCCGGTATAGAACCGGACACTTTAGGTTTTGAAAGCCATTCACCACTGACTGTATCGAAACAGTACAACATATTTGAGGCGCAGTTGTCATTACGGCCGCCCCACAGATAACTGTTAAATATAAATTAAATAAAAAACTAAAACTTAAACAACTATTTATAATTACATGAGTTCGTCATTGGCCACAACTGTGTGACCATATCTTTGAAATGGTATTTCTGATTGTTGGCCATTAAAAGGCGCTGTCGTTACGCAAGAATTCATTTTCCATCGAAGAGATACTAAATATATAAAGCAATACATTAAAAGGTGTTAACAATAATATTAAATAAATGAATACCAGTATCGAGAATATGAACATCGATTGGTCTCCAGAAGGCATAGTTATCACCCGTACAGTAACCGCCAAATGAATAGATTTTGTCGTTCAAAGCGACCGACGCGTGATTGACACGTCTGGGCCCACCTGAAGAAGGAATCAAAGCATTAAAGCTCTTATTATTTTCTACTCATAGCCAGTATTTTAAATTTTTTGTCGCAAAGAAATAGCTTTCGAGAGAATCGTCTTTACATTTACCACAATATACTATGTGTTTAATTGTTGGCCACATTCGAGTCAAACTCAAGACATGAAGAGATGAGCTCAACATAAATGTGAAGAATGTAAAGACAGACAAAAATCTCATAACTATTTGTTTGTCACAAAAATAGTTTTTTAATAATATAAAGTGTCGGACCTTCCAAGTGAACCGTCCAATGCATTAATCAATTATAGATTTATATCCTTTTCATAGCTATTAATACTTCTATTTATTATTAAGTCTTCATTTGATAGTAAATTAATATTCAACTCATAAGTGTTTTCATTAACAAATCCATCAATTATTTGAATCACTTTTTATAAGAACTTAACTCTACTTATAATTAGTTTGTTTACAAAAAATAATTTTATGTTTATTTTTATATACACTCTGATTGGCATTTAAATGGTTCGATACATAAAATACATGCAATTATTTGATCTTATTTTACAGGAAAATAAGTGCAAAACTTATAAAATAATTAATAATTTGAAACCCATTCATAACTTTTTGATGACTCGTTCAACACATTTGAGGTCAGATTTAAGTGAGTTTTATGTTTAAAATGAAACAAAATTGTGATTATTTTGATAACAACTGTAAAGTAAAATAAGTTTTGATGTATTGATAAACTTTCCAAATATATGAACGAACATAAGTAATGCATGGTTTCGCGCATG
>JAQGCH010003147.1:0-11141 GCA_034699485.1 Nanhermannia elegantula
GTTTTATAATAATTATTATTATTTACTTTCTTATTACACGTCATTTATGATGATATAATGTTAAGCATATAAATGTGAAAAAGTCACTGCATTTATATTTATGTTGAAGTAAAAACTCATTTCTTTTATAGCACACAAATATTAAAATTGAAAAGATTTTACAAAGTTTTTGAACTCAAAAAATAGAAAGTACTGTACGTGTATTCGTAACATTCAACTAATTATCTATAATTTAATTCTGAGTCAACTTCGCTATAACCTTAAGGAATAACTCACGGTCAGAGTTTTCAGCGGTTGGATTACTTATGGGACCATCAGAACCTTCTCCACCACCACCAGAACCTCCTCCACCACCATCAGAACCTCCTCCTCCACCACCAGAACCTCCTTGACCACCACCAGAACCTCCTTGACCACCACCAGAACCTTCTCCACCACCACCAGAACCTCCTCCTTTACCACCAGAACCTCCTTGACCACCACCAGAACCTCCTTGGCCACCACCAGAACCTCTTTGACCACCACCAGAACCTCCTCGACCACCACCAGAACCACCATTTTGTGCGTCAACTACTGCTAAGACTAAAAATTGCATAACAAAAATGTTTAATCTAAAATATAATTTTTAAGTTAGACTTTTATGCTTATAATAATTTTTTTCTCTTATTAAACTATTTATACCGACAATGAGAAGGCAAATAGCGATAATGGCTAAGACTTTGTTCATTTTTGAGTTATTTTTGTTTACAAAACTTTAATAACTTAAGCTTAAAAATGAATTAATAGATTAAATTGCTTACAGCTTTGTATTTATAAGAATGAGACAGGATAGTGAACATCCTTATTTTTTGACTAATTGACAAAATGTATTACTATTATTCTTTGGTAAGATTTATAAAAAAATATTTTTGGAAATAGCGTTTTATGAGAAAAGTAGTGGTTTTTCCGGTTTACTATATTTGTGCGAAAATTTTTATATAAATTTTCAAAAATAGGTAGTAATTGAAAAATATTATATAACTTTAAATTAATAAAAGATGACATTTGAAGCCATAATAAAAGCCGCTTTAATTTTAGTAAATATAAAATCCTTTGAAAACCAGAAAATTTTTGTATTTTTTGGTTTACAAATACTACAAATAGATGTAGAGTTTTATTTCCTAAAATAAATTCAGTTGAATTGTTTACTGATAGAGTGCACAAATACCGGTGATTATTAAGACTAAAAGCATTTTGCTCTAAATGCTAGAAAACTACATTTTGTTTTACATTAAAAACAAATTTATAAATTCAAACCATTTAACAAGAGATACATTAAAAACATTATACAAAAGACATTTTAATATTATTTTAAATAATTATTTAAGATTTATTCTATTTTTACACTTTGAAAAATGAATTGTCACCCAGACCTGTGATATATCCCCTCCTTAATTGCGAAATACTGACTAAGTTTTTCGTGAACTGTCGATAAAAATAAGTGATTGCATTTATTGAAACTAAAGTTTAATTTAAACTAAACTAAAATTTATTTTTATCGACAGTTCACTCAAACTTTGTCAGTATTTTGCAATTAAGGAGGGGATATATCACAGGTCTGTAGCCATCGATAAAATGAGTCTTTATTTAATATCATTTCAATGTGCCAATTAGAGTGTCAATACTTAAATATTTCTGTTGGACTGCTCAGGTTTTGGCTTATTTTCGAAAATTAAAGTGCTCCTTTGTCATTTCTTTAAAAAAATTTACAAAAAATAATCCTTTGGTCCCCCCTTGATTTTTAAGCTATCCAGAGAATGTCCAGTTTTGAACATCATTAGACGTCACTATAGTTACAATCTTATCTCTTGTGAGAAGCGTCTAATTCCAACTTGAACCTAATGAAATTTCATTCAATAATTTCATAAGTTGAGTGAAAATTTCTGTTATAACTAATTTTTAAATCTAAAAATAGCTAATTAGGGAATGAAACATGAAAATAATGAAAATAGGGAAAAATAGGGACTTTCAAAATGCTTTTTCCTGATACTTATGAACTAATTGAATGTCCTGAAATCTATTCCCAGTGATTTCGGTACATCGACAAAAATAAGGAAAATCCCTTTTCTGGAGTCTCTAATAATATGTTTTCATAGAAATCTATTTTCTAATATCTATTTCTACTTACATGAGTAAAGTATTAACATTTTATTTTAAGTAATCGGACAGTACTGTGCTGTACTGTTATAGAATACTGAATAATCTGTATTTAAAAAATTTTTGACCCGTAATCTGCGGAGTTGTTTATTATAGTCTTGGATTTAGTAATAGTTAAACAAATAACTTGTAAGTTATGAAATGAGGTAATAAACTATCTATTAAGTAATGAATAAATTAGCAGAAATTAAGATTAATTAAAGTAGAATTTAATTAATTTTATAAAATAATATGATAGCAAAAATTGATTTGTTTATTCATAGAAAACATTTATGAACACAAAATGTTTGATAAATATTCAGATGTTTGCATTTCTAACATCATATACAATATCTTCATATTTAGACATGAAATAGACATAAATCGATGAGAAGGCAAACAAACACCAAAGCGCACAAATTTGATATAAGTTACCAACAAATACAATAACAGCAAACATCATAATAATAACTATTACAGAGTAGGCGACAATTATAAACTTTCCATTAATAAGTGCCCCATAGATACCAATCGATGACAATATTGTACCCAAGTTAGCGATCGAACAAAAGAATAATAAAACTCTCTGTGATTCACGTTTGCTATTGTTGTCCAACTCATTATTATGACTATTGCTGTAGAACAGTATCAATGATCCAAAGAATAATACAATGGAAACGGCTAATAAAAAAACTTGTGCTAAAATAAATAACCATTTAATGGTTTGAAACAGAGTATAATAATGTCTCATTGTTTTGAAAGACTATATTTGAATAAGTGATAGGATTTATGTTTAAAACTATCGAATACTATAAGTAAAGTTGGAATCCTTGAAGCGTTTAAATTTTTATGTCATGTTAATTATTTCGTGGCTAACCTTCAAATATCAATTTTAATTATAGTTTATTGTTTTCAATATGTTTAATAAGAAAGTTGAATAATAGAAAGTGTTGTTTTATTTATTTTTCAAGTTTGTCTAACCTTAAAAGCTTATATTATGGTTAACCTAAAAAACTTGAAAATATCAAAATTATAAAGCTATCCATCACTTGAAAATTTACCGTATTTTTAACAATAGCTTTGCAAAAACTTGTTTTATCTTAAGCTAATTCAAGCTGACAGTCAAATGAGATCTAATGACATAGTTGTCAATAAATGATATGTCGATTAAATGAGGTAATCGTTAATAATAATACTTAGTCTGCTCTCTATTACTCAAAACTGCCTCAAGTTTTCAATCAAATTAAACCAGTATTTGTATCATATACTCATATAAAGGAGCGAATAATCAGTTTACATACAGGTATTAATGACAAATTGATTTTTATTATAATACAGATAATATTTATAGCAAAAAAAATTATTTATCTGTAAATATGTTTAAAATATAAGTTATCGCCTGACAGTTGATTTATAGATAATTTTCTTCCAATTACTACCGATTGAATTAGAAATTATCCGTAATATTAATTGATTTCAAGGTAGACAACAAAAAGAGTTTAATTATAAAAATGATAATAATTCTAATTTTATGCAAATATGTATAGAACAAAGTTTTGTAGACTTAGAAATTCAATCAAACAACTGAATAGATTTATGAAAAAGTGACTTCTTTTTCTCTTCTGAGCCTCTGAACGCCCCAACGATTCAAAATGATTGCAAAAATTATTGACAATACGATCGCTACTATTTCGAGTGCAACCAAATAATAGTTAGATGAAACTTCCGGTAATGTTAAGCCAATATCCGGTAAGAAAATACCGGACAAAGCGAACACAAATATCATAATAGCACTGAAGATAACCTTAAAATAAATGAAAATTAATAGCATGAATGTTAAAAAATTGTTTCTGTATAATAAAATTACTTAATATGAATAAAAGTATTTTTGCTGAAAGATTTGCATTTTAAAAAAATAATATTAACAATAATTATATGGAAATGAAAGAAAAAACGAAATCTATATTATAAAAGAAAGAGTTCAAAGGAAATTATTTGCCATTTAAAGTCTTGCAAAACAATTGCTAACAGTTATTTAATTGAAAAACTAGGATAAAGACTATATGAATAATTAGTTATTATATTTTTACCAAACAAGGATTGATCCAAATTGTGCCAATGATTCCGGCGCCAGAAAAGATTGCGGCCATCATTGTTATAACGACCCAAATAATAAGCGAAGTTATGTGATTCTCCTTTTTAGACGACTGGGTTATCCCAAAAATATGCTGATGTCCATCACCCTTATGTGTCAAATGTGTCTCTCGCGCCACATCGATATCATCCCCGATCGCATCAATTGATATAATAAAATAATATGCACTGATTACGAATAGTATTACCAGTACTATCACTAATAGCACACGAACTATAGTCAGCGGTATACTTGACTTATAATTTTGTGCCATTTATTTAGTAAATTATAATAAGAGCTTACTTTAATTAATAGAACTTTTATGCACTAAAAGTAACCCTTAATACAAATATTTTGTTTATTTATTATTATTATTGAAATGAAATGTAAAACATTTAAGCTTTGATATAATTAAGGCTAATACTAAAGTTTTACAAATAGATATATTTAGCTATTGTTTAAATATTTCATAAGCAGGTGTTTTAAACCTAAAAATGTATCGTTGATTTTAATAAACTACGGCGCACCTATCCTTTTAGTAAATTCTACAATTTGAGAATCTCTTAAGAGCCACTTTCATCTGTAGGTGTAATAACTTGTTTCACTTGAAGATGTATTCGTACTTACAATTAGAAAAAAATGAAAGTTTATATATACAAAAGGCATTATCTTTAATAAACATGATATTTACGGAAAATGTTAATAAAACTTCAAATCTATATTAATTTTCGTGAAGCTTAAAATAAATTTACCCTTGATTTCAGTGTCATTAAAATGATACAATTTTTTTATACACCTGGAAGATATTTTGTTTGTAAACTTTCCTTAAAAACTTAGGTTAAAATGTAATTTATTATACAGTATTTGCTGCATCTGATAATTCTGTATTTACTGTATAAAGTTATTAAATTATTTCAACATTTGTTAAATTAAAAAAAATTATATTCAGAGCAAAATTTTTTATCAGTATTATAGTTTTTAACTGACAAATATTCAGATTTGGCTTTAATTATAAATGAATTCTGCAATTAAGGACACAGTATTGCGACCACACATGAAAAATAAAAGCTTTGATGATTTCATGCGTGATGTTATAACCTTTTATAATACCTGAATAATAAAAACCACATCCCCTGTTTTGGTCAAATGAAGAGAAGGGCATTTTTTGCAGGGCGTATATCAGAGTGAAAGCACTGATCAGAATAATTTATGGTTAGAACTATTTTTTAAAAATATAAATTACTTAAGTCGGCAGATGTTTACTACAAGTGAAAAAAACTTCACTCAATTAACGTTTGTTGCGCTAAAGTACTAGTGTCAGGAAGTTTTAAATAAGTTTTATACACATTCAACTTTTTGTTTTTAAAATTTTACTTTTTTTAATTACTGTTAAGCTTTCATAATATTCAAAAGATATTTTTTGTTTATTTTTTCTAAATTAAATTATTTGTAAAACTTATTCAACATTTGAAAAGAAAAGTGGTTTTAAAAACAGAGAAAAATAATTACTATTAATATCAAAATTATTACTAAGATTTGTGAATCAAAATTTACATATTAATAATGAGTTTTTGCTTCAACTCTATGTTTTCATTTGAATGGGTTATAGTCACGAATAATCTATAAGTCCTTCAAAAAATGTCTAATTAAAGAGAGGGTACAAATGCTCTATATATGAATAGAGTATAACAGTGAATGGATTTGGAATAAAATTTTATTATGCAATTTAGCGAACACATAAAAAGCTGCATATTGTTAACGCAATTAAATTTTTCTCTTTTATGCAGAAATATAAGTTTGAAACTTGTGTAAGGTTTTCAAACACTACTAAAAATTTGGCACATTATGAATATTAAACCAAAATAGAATCCTTAATGGAAATAAACAAAAGGGTTTAAAAAAGAGTCAAATTAAATAATTACAAATATGAAGATTTCAAATTTTTCGTCAATCTTTATTATTATTATTAATTTCTACATAAAGTACTCCAAAGTAGCAAAACAATCAATAATTTATATCAAAATTATTTTTTCTCAACATTTTAGTCATTAAAAGTTGACTTTAAGGAGTTATAGAATGAAAACTTTAAAAACTTTTATGGTTATCAATAGATCTAACAGTGATTAATACAATAACACAGCTGAAAATCATTAATTAAAAGCCAACTTTTAGGGAAAAAAGACAAACAAAAAAAAATGTTACCAACGAAAGTAAATTGAGAGCCAACAAACTCGAACCAAAAAACATTTATGAGAAAAAATAATAATAATAACCAATAGAAAAAAGCACTTTTCACGAACTAATGAACATTAATTATATCATACGGTATATAATTCTAGTGGCAATTAATAAACTTAAGAGATGAGTGAAAGTTTATAATTAAGCTCCAGTGTGTCCCTGTTTTATCATGAAAGCGAAAACATAGGCCAAAATCGCTGACCCAATCCATGGTATCAGAAACAATAGCTCGTTCGACAGCACAATACCAAGAATGATGAGCACTGTTTGAATAATAGCGAAGATGAGTGTGTATAAGAAGTGCTCCTTATAAGCGCCGACCAGTCCAAGGATGGTGTTGGCAGCGATCAAGGCTGTGGTTATGGCGTTGTTTATATTGGCTTTTCTGTTATAATCATTACGATTGATGGCCAGCAATGCCTGGACGAAGAACACCAGCATTAACACTAATACAATGACGAGACATACCATCAAAATAATTTTGACAATCGAGTACAAGTTTGCCATTTCTTTTCAAATGGGTGTCGGCTCAGCAGAAAAGCGACTAAACTTTTGACAAAACTTTTTCTTCGCTCAAAATAAAGGAACTTTTCTTAGAAAAGAAGTCAATTTGAAAATAACTTTATTACAGTTATCGACGCGTAGAGATGCGCTTTATTTAGAGCCAAGCTTCGAAACGTCAAGTCTAAGGGCAAACTCAGAAACGTTTTTCGCACTCAAATGGAATATTTCATTTTCAACAGTTGTACCCCAGAAAACTAAATTTTTCTCTAATGGGGTGTGTTTAGCATTTGTTT
The DNA here is from genome assembly GCA_034699485.1 of Nanhermannia elegantula. NCBI lineage: Eukaryota > Metazoa > Arthropoda > Arachnida > Sarcoptiformes > Nanhermanniidae > Nanhermannia > Nanhermannia elegantula. The sequence continues at coordinate 7,345 of JAQGCH010003147.1, forward strand.
AGTTAACTAAAGCGGAATACTTACTTGTCTTGTTTTTAGAAACGGATAGTAATATTTGGGTCCGCACTTTTCAACCAATTGGGAAGAGCGCCGCTTTGATATTGCCCTAAAAGCATTTTACATCACTAAACATACAGTACAAACACACTTAAACTCTCACTACTTTTTGCTTTCGGAAATAGTAAAGTACTAGTAATAGTACTCATATTCATAACACCCAATTATAATGAGCTTTCGGTTTGTGTTTTTAGCGCTTACGTAACCGTTATTTTTGTTGTTCATTTGTCTATTAGTCACTAATTTTTGCAGATTATACATTAGTTTACTTCTCTTCTGTTATTTAATCATCTGATCGGCTTTTATAGCTTTAAAACTCTTATCATCTCAATCATCACTTAATACTACTAAACTGCTAATAAATATTATGCTAATTTGTTTATATCAATATTTCAAACTATAATACTGTTTTACGTGTCTTTTTGTAATTTATAACTTTTTATTTGCTTCGTTTTAAAACTATTTCAAACAATTTCTGCTATGTTTCTAAAGATGTTATCGAATAATTTATTGGCTTTGCTTTGTTATAAATTATTCTGTTACTTATTCGTAACCTAATTATTATAATTGGTTCAATCGATGCATATTTAATCGATTATCTCATTTATAATAGATTTATTTTTAAAAATGTTTTAGCCGTAAACTGTATTCTTATTATGCAAATGAGAGGTTCATAAGTGCTTTGATTAGGATATTAGTTAATGAAGCAAAGTTGGAAAATATGTCATCGCTATAATATTTGATAATATTTGCGAAAATTCAAGGATGAATATATTTATTTTAGTTGTTTGCAGATATTATTTTAAGATTAATGTCCAGAATTTAATGTACCGGTATTTTAAAAGTATGTTCAACGATGAATAAGTACTTAAATATTTACACATTAAGGTGAAATAAATAGTAGGAAGAATTTACTCAATTGCTTTTCATTATGTTAGAGACATTTTTATGAAGGTCTCAATTTTGATTCAAAAAATGGCAAAAAATTTTATGAAAAAGTAGTTTAATATTCATTTTCCACAATAACAAAATATTTTATAAATATTTTGCAATAAAATTTTTGAAAGCTGATCAAATATTTTATACTAAAAAACAAACAGAAAAATATTTGCATGAGTTCACCAAATGTTGAAATCATAATTGAAATAAGAAACTCAAATAAATTGTAAATAAGTAGTAATAAATTTAGATAAATAGCATATGCGGTAAATATTATTCTTTTTTGTTTTTACTAAATTAAAAAAAACAAAACTGGAAGTACTCTACGTTTTGTTGTTCAAAAGAAAGCGAAAACGATGAAAAATTATCCCAAAAGCGCTGACTTACTAGATATGAATGAGTTTATAAAGACGCTATCCTTGAACTAACGCCAACTTTTATGTAATTAAGTCCCAAGAATTATATTTCATTTTACACTGTATTAAATTACTGGTATTATTATTATATATTAAAATTTTATTACTTTAAAAGAATCACTTATAAAAATAGTTGATAGCAATTATTTTATTTGTTTTGGTTAATGAGAAGCGCAATTAAAAATATATTTGATTTGTTGAATGCATTTAACAATAAGGAAATACATACTCAACATAAGCCTTATATAGAAAGCTATCGTTTGTACTTATATTTTTTGATGAAATTAATTTTGTCACAAAAATTCATTAATTATTTGACTTAAAATGAAACTCATTTTATTAGTTGTAAAAGTTGTTGCAATAACTTTATAGTCTGCATACAGTCTCCAAACAGTATCTTGGTTGATAAAAGTTTAGAGAATAAAGAAAATATAATTTAAATGACTATTTTAGTCAACTTATGAAAGTACAAATTCACTGAATCATTAAAACAAAGTTTCTATTTTGTTCCTATGGTATCATTTATTTTGGCAAAGATATCATCTCTGATTAAGCATTTCCTGTGTCTCGCAAGGATTCTCCCAATTCTTGATTTCTATTTATAAACTCAGGAAACCTTTTACCATCATAGTTGAGAGCAGACGACTTTTAGGATATAAATAAAATTCAAACAATTTTGTGAGTTATGCTTATCCTACCATTTTTTGTAATATTATATAAAACCATTTGACAATATTTAACAAAGTTTATAAACTAGTTTTAAATTTTAATTTTCACAATCAATTTATAACCATTAATTAGACTAAAGTACATAATTCATTTTTTCTCTATTATTAGGTGAGTTTCTGAAAAGTCTTTGAAACTTATGATAGAACCTTTCCTAAGTTGATGACACAGTTTGTTCCCCTTATACTTAAATGAGTTATAGTGTTATAGGTAGTGCCGTAGCAAGGATTTTAGGTTTGGGAGGGCTATACATAGGAAAAATCCAAGATATGACAATTTTTCACAAATGCTACAGACCTACACTTAAATGTTCTAAAATCTTTAGGCGGGGATATAGCCCTCTGTCCACCCCTAGCTACGGCTGTGGTCATAGGGAAGAATGCTTATGTCCATTCCGAGCTTTTTACTATTAAATTGATAAACTTAATGTTAATTTGCTTTTTAGCTTAAATAATGTTTATGTTATGCCAATTGTTATGTTAAATCATTAATTGGTACTTAATTAATAAATGTGTAATTTGTTTATTTAGTCTCCAAAAAGTATTTATAATTTGAATATTAAAAGCATAATAAGTATGCCTACACTTTTCTAATGAAGCTTATTGTTAGCTATGATTTTTCGCTTTTAGATTTGTTAAGGAAATGAGTTATATTGGTTTGTTTTGTCTCTCATGAGATGAGTTGTTAATTAATCTAATGTTCACATTTTGTTGGTTTCACACACAAAGCCTCCCAACACCAAAACCTAATAATATTTATAACGGTTTATAAGTGTAAAAAGTGGCAAAAATTGTAATTAAACCCATATGTGATTTTTAACTCTCTCGAGAATAAAAAGGACTCACACTATAAAATAGTTTCACTCAACCATTTCTGCTTCAAAAAAGGTGTGCCATAGAACGGTATCTCAGACAGTGATACGCATACCCCATGGGGTACGCGGATGGTGGCGAGGGGGTACTCAAAGTCTATGTATTGTCACAATGTTAAGTTACTATAACTTTAATTTGCATTTTAATTAAAATTTCTAAAATAGCAGTACATGTATTCGTCTATTTAAATCATTATTTTATTTATAACTACTGTAATTTAATATTTAAAACGTCAATATTATTAAATATATGAAGCGTGAAAACCATATTTATAAGCAAACAAAATATAAATATTTAAAATATTTTGCGAGATAAAAGTTAAAATTAGTCTTTTTTTCTTTATAGCAAAGTTAAACAGTGTAGTAGTGGGCGGAATGTTTTGATGAGTCTCTCATATCAATCATTAGTGAGAATTCTTATATAAATACAATTTCTAAGCATTTCATTTCTTTTAGTGTAAGAATTATTGATTATTAGTTGATTTTTATAAAAACTCACGAATTATTCAGAATTAATTACCGGTCAACTCATTTTTTTTTAAAAACTCTATAATTTTGTAAAAATGAACGCATTTACTGAATCTGTATCTCATTGATTGTCTAACATTTAAATCATTCTTAATGAAATTAATGCATTCAATGTAGAGATTATATCTTTAAACAGTGATGCACGAGCTCTATGCTAACCTTTTGCAGGAGCTCGAGCACCGAGCATCATTTGAGCAAAGCTGGTCAGTTTAAAGGCTGACCGCGCACATACTGACAGGATGACAATACTACATAGTATA
>JAQGCH010003148.1:0-11140 GCA_034699485.1 Nanhermannia elegantula
GTATACCATATGTATTGACTTTCGTTTGCTTATGTATTGAGTTTTGTTTACCTCTGACTTACTTTAAAGCGTTTTAAATATAAAGTAATTTAATAACACTTTAAGTAATTTGAGTACAAAAACAACACTTTAGGTCACAATTATTTACAAATGCATTAATGATTTATTGAACTCAAATATCAAAATAGTTTGAAAATTACAATCAATTTGATGAAAAGTATTACTAATAATCAAAATTAGAATCAAAAAAATGCCAAAAAACCATCGCTTAAAAGGGGCCCAAAGCCTACCTCTGCCGCCGGGCTGGGAATTGGCCACAGATTCGGAGACAGGAAAGTGCTATTATGTGGACCACAACTCAAAAAGGACCCAATGGTTCGATCCGAGAGACAGGTATTATACGAATGTATTTGAATATTTTGATTATTAAATGAATTAATTGAATGTTTGACAGAATGACCAAACCGTCCACTTTTGCCGATTGTGTTGGGGATGAACTGCCGTTCGGTTGGGAGTATTCATTCCATCATCAGTTAGGTATATGTCATACACCACTCATTCATGCGTTTCACAGACAATTGTCTCCTTTTATGCCATATTTTTATTGCTTATCAATTGTCTGACTATAATATACTGTTCAGTAATTCACAGGAAATTAATTTTAAAAATTATGAATTTATTCTTATTTTCCACTTGTGTTCCGTTAATAATTATTTATTTGTGAATCTATTAAAAGGCTATCTTAAGCACTATTCTAATAGTTATAAAACCGTAATTTAATTTATTATTTAGGTCTTTGAAGTGATAGTGTCTGAGACCTGAGTCTGAGACCTGAGTCTGAGACCTGAGTCTGAGACCTGAGTCTGAGACCTGAGTCTGAGACCTGTGTCTGAGACCTACCTCACAGTGAGCCCAAAGCGAAATAAGTGTCGCAAAAGAATGCTTTGGTCTTACTTTGATTTTATGTGCTTTTCTACAAAAAATGCAAAATAGTTTCAAATTGAAATGAATGGCACATAACTTATGTTATTTTAGAGTCAGATTATCAGTAATAAAGGTTATAAACCGACAATAACGTGATCGACAACCTCTGCACATCACTGGTTCCAATGCTATTAATTAGTTTAACTTTAAATTTGTTAAAAAATTATGTTAAAGATAACCATATAATAGAGTTTCACAAATAAATAATAACCTCTTTTTTATTCTGTATTCAAATTTTTAGCAAATTATTGATTTTAAAAATTTGTTTCTCAAGAACTGTTGACCCGAAAGATCAAAGATTTGCTATCTCTTGAGTCCTACCAATTGTTTAGTTGAATAACTTTTCAAAACTTTTTACTTCCTTCAAAACTCCTTCATTAGAAATGTTATTACAGTATTATATTTGTTTGTCTTTTAACTAATTTAGCAATTAATTGATGGCAAATATGATTATCTTATTCTAATTAAGGCTTATCATGAATTAAATAACAGGTATTTATTATATCGATCACTTGAGAAGAATGAATCAATTAGAAGATCCCAGACTGGAGTGGAGGAACATCCAGATGAATATGGTTAACAATTATCTACAACAGGCCAATGGTATGACATAAACATATAGCATAACAATTATGATTACAATTAGCGTTAAAGCTGTCATATTTGAGAGCAAATGAGTTGAGCATTATTTTAATTGTATCTAAAGGTGAAATCGGTTCCCAAACTGAAGTACGAGATCGTAGAAGCAAAGGTTCCTCTATTATCATAAACAGAGCACTTCTCGAACAATCTCTCGCTGACGCCAAGCAAAGAGTTGCTCAGTTGAAGCGGGAATTAGACGCTAATTATAATTTATTAACTATTATTGATAAGTATTATCAGAAAGGAGAGAATAGTGAAGCTAATGCTGTCGAAGTTTAACATCAAATAAGTTTTTTTTATTTATGTAAATATTTTTATGTTTATATATAAACTAAACTCAAATTTTATATCTTTTTAAATGCAATACTAATCAGAGAATACTTTAAATAAATCAAAAAATCATTTTTTATTATATGAAAGTTTGTGATAATATTTACGCAATTCTACACATCTTTAAACTGATTTCAGGTTATTATTAAATTAATTTTGTTTTGGTATTAGTGAAAGAGTGAAAGAATCGCAACTTTTCTTTGAATTTTTCTATTTTTAGTCCAAAGAAAGTGTTAATTAAAATTCAGAGCTGATTACAAATTGAATTCACATTAAATATTTTTAAGTCGTGTGAGTTCTGACTGTTGAATGATTTAATAAACTTATCGCTCAATCTGTTTATTCAATTTGACTTAAAGCGAAATTTTTGAGCATATTCTGCGGTTAATGTTCAGTAATTAACCTTATAAATTAATACTTGTCTCTGAAATGCAGTTAATAAGAAAAACTTCTATTACGACAGAATTTTAATTTATGAATTATAGTGACCTTCGCTTCTAAAACCTACTTCTCAGTGACTAACACTTGACTTCACAACAAAATTGCATTCGAGTTATCCCTACTATTAAAGTGAGTTTATGTAAGGAATGCAAAATAGTCTGTAATCATCATTAGGATCATAAACTTTGAATAATGCAAAAACCCGTAGTTGAAGACAAAAATTATTGTTAATCTTATACTAATTTTGTTTATAGTTTTCCTTATGACTCAAAAATAAAAGTTTTCCATTTATTTGTCGCTCTGTTGAACTCGTTCTGTGGGTTTTGTGATAGAACGGTACAAAAGATTTTCTCATATTTTAATTAAATAGTAAGATATTGTTTATCTATTTAAATATTCAATTAATGCGTCGTATAATTTACACATCTCTTCGTGATAGTGATTACCAATATATACATTTCCAGAATTTAATTCCATATAAGGTTTACTTAAATAATCATAAGCGGGCCAATCGTGCGGATATTGTTCAGGTGAAACTGACCTAAAGTTTAAACAAACAAATACTGTATTTTAGCATAAGTTCAATAGAAAGGAAAAATTCAAATTTCATTCTCTCTCTCAAAGGTTGACTAATTATTCAACGCTAAAGAGTAGTGATTATGAAACAAAATGAAATATAAGGAAATTATAACTAAAAATTGAATCCCAAACAGACACAGCAAGTCATACCCTGTTCTTGCGAAATGAGTCCAGGTCTTAATGATTCTTTTGCTGAGATTAATGTCATTGCCGTCGAACATATTGGGATACCTTAGTGGGACCCCAAACACAAAGCTGAGCTCATCGTGATGGGTGACTCCCATCCAACGGCCCCAAACTGTATTATGAGCTCTTTGTGTGAAAATATACATATAAACCGTTTTATTAAGATTAGAGAACTTGTCGGCAAACTTTACTGTCGGACAAACGAACATAAGGTCACCGAAAACTTCGCCTATTTTTTGGGCCCACTTTACTGGCGTATCGGTTGCATTGCCATTAAGTAGAATGGATGCAAATGTCTTGGCCTGTGTTTCCTTAAAGCCCGCGTCGACTGTCATCCGAGTGATGGCATCTCTCGCTTCTTCTAATGTCTTAATTATTGGCACAGAATTTTTTGTATAGTTTTGAGGGTATGATAGGTGAAGAATTAGGTTTCCCTCGTCTTTATTAAATCCTATCAAAAAGTCTTTTTGATCATAAGTATGATTTGAGTCATCCTCTGACGGGAACATTTCCGCGTAATCAGAAGGTATTGTTGGCAGAAAAGGCATCGGATTATTCTTAACCATCTCTTGTTGAGCGTCTCTTATCTTTTTCAATGTCATATTGTCTATACATCTGACTATCATTTCTTGTGCATCAAAAATATCAGTCCCCTCTGGAAGACAACCAATCTTTTTAGCGAATGTCTCGGCCACTGCTTGGCCTCGAGTATATATTTGATTCATTATCATTGGACTTCCACTTTGCATAATAACTCTTTTGAATAGATTCTTAGTGAAAGGCGAGAGCATATGAAGACCAATCGATATACCACCGGCTGATTGGCCGACAAGTGTTATCAAATTAGGATCGCCCCCAAAATTAGCAATATTTTCATGAACCCATTTGATAGCCATTGCCTGATCCCAAAGACCCATATTTCCAGGTATATCATCAGTCTCTAAGTCTAAAAACCCGAAAATTCCGAGTCTATATTGAATTGAAACGACTACAACATCCCCATAAGCAGCTAAAACACTGCCATCATATTCATCGACTCCAACTGATCCAATAGTAAACATCCCTCCGTGTATCCAAATAAGGACTGGCAGTGAGCTGTCATTCTTAGCTGGACTCCAGATATTAAGATACAGACAGTCTTCACTCATTTCATAGTTGAGAATCTTTACGGGAAATAGTTTTTGTGTGTATTCCGATTGTATACATGCCGGGGGCAGTCGTGTTGCGTTAAGTATATTTTTCCATGGCTTCACTCCAACTGTTTTACGGAATCTTAACTTTCCAGACGGTGCTCTTCCGTATGGGATACCTAAGAATGCGTTCACTTCGAATCCTATTTGTTCGGACCTTTTTCCGCGAATTTTACCCAATTTTGTCGTTACAATCACTGAATTCTTTTCATCTAATTTATTATCTGACTCAACATCAGATTTCGATTCATTTTTTAATGAGTCTTTCACTTTATTATCATTTTGTTTATCACTAGTTATCTCTTGACTTAGATTTTTATTAAGATTTAAACTTTGCTTTAAATTATCTAAAAATGATGGCTTAGTTATTATTACAATACCTGCTACCAAAGCAAAAATCACTAAACACGACAAAGAGTAGTGAATATGTTTACGGTTTTGGTTTTTTAAGTTGAATGTAGTCATTGTTCAATAGTCTATGAAGTGTTGATCAGTTCAAAAAATATGATGATTTGATTTCTATTATTTTCTTATGAGTTTTAAATAATGGCTTTCAAGTAATACAACGAACCAAACAAATGCATATTAAAATGATTTCTTTTAAAAAATTGTTTTCACTCTTAAATCACTAAAAAATGCTTTAAATAATGTTTCATTTAATTTCTTGAGAAGCAATCAGTGTTGGATTCAAGGCTGACGACTATTCTTATATCAAATTATTTTCAACTAATCACAAAACTGGGAAAATTGCCACAAAAAATTAACTATACTTTCAATTTTAATCGCAAAACATTCCCATAGGAAACTATGTTTATAAACACTCATCAATGTTACCAAACTTGAAATCAAAATTCACATAACTTTATATAATTATTAAATAAAAAATTTAAAAAGTTAATTAACATTCAAATAAGTCCCAAAGATAACACATTTGCTACTAATAAACGTACAAAACTTTAGGATACTTTTTCACCTTAAACTTGTTTGACATGAAGTTTCTAATGTTTTGATCGTATGCTTTGTTTATAAGTGAAAACATATTTGTATTTGTGTCAGAAATCAAGGAAAAACTTTCACTATATTAAACGGGTTTGGTCTAAAATATTCAAATACTTTTTGACATAATTTATTCTTAATACACATTAACTTTATTATAGGAAAAAATATCATTTCTTAGTATGGCTCAGAATATAGAAGTTAACAATCAATTGTTATGTAATAAAAATTTTATTTAATTTCCTTGTTATGCCTGTAAAGTTGTTTATTATATTAATGTATATTATAATTATGTGTCTTTTAATACTGTGAAAACTTGTTTATTCTTATGTGGATTTTAATTCTTCCTCAGATATGCACTAAATATTGATGTCAGAAATTCACATTACAGTGATTCACAATTTTTAGATATAAAATAAAATTATCCTCGTTTTTGTGCTCATACGCTATTTCTATCAAATAATTAATGGGTTTAGCATCAAAACTACTAGTCTGAGGCTAACTTATAATAGACCATTCATTAAAAAAAAGTTTATAAGCTATGAAAATAATAGACTCAATGACGAGAGTCGGCAACAATTGACAAAACTAACAATAAGTTACCTGAAAGCTAGTTATCGATTGAATGCTTAAACGATTTAATTGACAATATAATGACAATACATTTGATTGTATTACAAGTATTAAAATGAAATATAATTCACCTAAAGACATATTAAAGCCTTATAAATGCATTTGTATACTCTGCTCACTTTTAGCATTGATATCAATTTTCTTAAATTGGACGTATCTTTCCTCTAACGCTTGTCTTATATCTTTAAAATGAGGTCTATTTTCTGGTTCATATCTCCAACATTTAGACATAATTTGATAAACACTTTCCGGTGTCTTTGGAGGACAGGGCAGTCGATAGCCATTATCTATTAACTCTCTAGCTTTAGAGTTAGACATTCCGCTATACGGAGCACTTCCTAATGTAAATATTTCCCACATTAATATACCAAAACTCCAGACATCACATAATGTCGTGTATCGGCCTATTATTAAAAATTTATTGTCTTTAATTAAGTAATTAAACCCAAATGATAATGAAATTCAATTAAAATTTTAACCATAATTGAGGGCTTCAGGCGCTGTCCATTTGATAGGTATTTGTTTCATACCATCAGATACTCTATATTCTAGTTCAACATTTGCCTCTCTTGACATTCCGAAGTCAGATATCTTAACGATTTGGTCCAAACCTATCAGACAATTACGAGCCGCCAAATCTCTGTAGATAAGGAAAGTGTAATATTTTATTATCGGAAAAATAACTATATTTCGTGTTAACTCAATTCATTTTTTCAAGAGTTTGTCATTTTCACTGTTATTATTCATATACTATTCAATACTATTGTAATTAAGGTCAAAAGCATTGATTATTAAAATTATTTAAAAAGTGATTGCTTTTTCTCATTGTTATAGAATTTAACTGAAAAGTTTAACACTAAAAGAATAACTTAATTATCTTTTCAAAACACAATTTTATGGAATATTTAAATCAATTCAACTAACAATACATTTCCTAACTTATTGTCTAATATTTCATTAATAGACCACTGGATATACCTATGAATGCAATTTTTACTCTCCAAATATTCCATACCAGAGGCGGCGTCGATAGACATTCTCATCAATGTTAAAAAATTTAATTTAAGTCTATTAGTATTATTCCTTAAATGATTGATAAGCGCCCCGCCCTCTACCAACTCCATCACTATCATGACCGGCTGTTTATGGACACAAATACCGATCAACTGTACAATGTTTGGGTGATTGTATTGCTTAAGAATTCTTCCCTCAGCCAAAAACTTTCTCTTTTGTTCATCCGGTAAATTAATTTTGCACGTCTTGACCGCTACACTCATCTCTTTTATAGTACCAGTTCCTGTCTTTTTCAATACCCCTTTATAGACATCGCCGAAGTTTCCGCGACCGATCTTCTCCTTGAGTTCGATGTCGTCGTGATTTAGTTCCCATCGCTCTCGAGGAACCGGTTTTATCAATAGAGCGCCACTTTTCTGAGTGATTACTGTTTTATTGAACTGATAATAGTCTATTAGATCTGATACTGTTGTAAAACTCGGTCCTTCAAACTTATAGAGGCCCTAAACAAACACAAACCACAATTTGTGAATTATCACAATAATAATAATCGTAAATAAGATTAGTTATAAAAAGTTGAAGTGTTTGCGCACACATTAAACTCAATTGAAAAGGTCTTAATCTCAAAATCAATAGTTTAAGAATTTTTTTTTAGAGTTTACATAAGATTTTATCCATTTTATCGAGTGTTTAATCATTACTTAGTTATTACTTAATGATTAGCTAAACTCAACTCAAACTAATGATTATTTAAACTTAAATAAATAGTTTATTGATTGATCTCATTATGACTGAGAATTGGTTTATCTTAATATATATGTCATTAGCTGATTAACTCAAATACAAAACAACTGATAACTAACATTATTTTCATAATCAAATTATCGTTTACCTGACATTTATAACGATATTTTAATTGTTTTTGTAATTAAATAGTTAAAAAACAAAATAGAAAATTAGAGACAATTACTTGAGAATCAGAATTGACAATGAAATGGCGAAATCCATTCCACAAAACTGAGACAACAATGCACTCCTGATTGTTCTGTTGGGTTTGTCTCACAAGAAAGTCTCCCTTATTTGCCAACAATTTATTGCTCTCAACTCTAGGAAGGCTTCCGTGAAACCATTCTTCTTCTCTCAGATCAAAATTAGTGTCTCTATCACTCCTCTTCTCAGAACTGTACCCACTCACTGATGATGACTGATAACTAGTTAAAGTTGACATCGAAGTGGATGACATTTTTTGTCTTTTTAATTTATTAATCAGAGTTCTACCCCAAGACATTGTACCAGACATTGTGCCAGACATTGCAGAATATGATCTCGCAGTTTCGGGTGTATTAACGACACTCTTAGTCTTGACTTCTATTTCTGGCTCATCGCTTAAATTTAATTCAAGACCATTTGGCACTTGAATGCCAGCTATTCTTGTGAGACAGACGTCTACTGTTTCCCATAAGTGATGATTTCTTTCGTGATTACTTTCATCATAAACCAAATCTTTCTTAAGTATATCTAATGCTCTTTTTCTAGTTGTTATCCCTATTTGTGCTTTAGTATTGTCACTACTGATTGCGTTTAATGCTTGGATCTCATGTTCGTATTGTTTAATTAATCGGATCTTTTCTCGTATTTCTTTCTGGGTTTGATTTAGTTTTGATTGAAGTTCTGACTCTCTATAATCAGTTTATTAGATAATAGTATTCATTCCTTACTTTATACATAATTATGAGAATAAGATTTACCTCGTTTTCAATGAGTCGATAGTGAATGTGTCGATAACTAATTGATTTGGTTTAAGCGCTCCGATAAAGTCTTCGAGTAATTTATCATTAAAATTAATATTGAGCTGAGGTAATGCTTGTTTGTGTACAAGTCTTCCTCTCAAATCTCCATAAATATTAGACTTAATCATATTTTCCACATTATTTCTTAACTGGTTTTGTAATCTTCTATATTTGTCTTGAGTTAAATCTGTTTTCTCGACATATTTTATAAGAATTTTATTCCATTTTTCGCCTATTGATTAAATTTAATACTTATAAGAATTAATTTTAGAAACAGATTAAATGACACGAAATGATAGTTTTGATTGAAATGGTTTAATGGTTTACCTGATTCCATAAGTAACAGCTCATGATATGATATTAAACTTGGAATCAATAGTAACCGGAAATCTTTTTCGTATTGTTTCGCTTCAGAAGTTATTAAACAGTATTCGTTGTGTAATAGATGTAACTTTTGACACAATTTATTATATCTTTTCTTTGTTTCGCTAAATTTTTTCTGAATCTTTCCATTTATAGTAGAATTTTCAGTCTTTTTTGGTAACCGCATATATATGTCTTCGTATTTAGTTTTGATGCTCTTATAACTTAATAAGCATTTTTGATATTCTGATTGTATCTTTTGGACCGATTTCAATAACTTTGAGGAGAAAAAGAGCTCTTTAATTAAATATTTAAATTCTAGGTTATTGTAAACTTGATGTCAAACTCCCACGAAAATCAGGTGAGCATGAAATTCACTCTTATTTTTTTAAAATGTGTAAAAATAGATATAATTAGTGTTATCCCTATCAATACGATAACAGCCTCTCTTTGATAAAAATACAGGAAATCAATTATATAAAAAAAATGTTATGATATAAAAAATATTTTGCTATAAATAACTGGAGCAGAAAACACTTTTTATATAAATCTTTTGAATGTTTAGAAATTGATTAATGGATTCAAACAATTATTTGATCTCAAAAATTATAATCAGAAAAAATCTCTGTTTTGAGTAAATTATAAGCTTAATAATGGTTTAATTAAATAAAACTAACGGTTTCTAATTCGTCACTATATTTGTTGTGTTCTTCAATCAATGCTTTTTTCAAAGCTTTCTTTTCAGAAACCAATTCATCCATGAGCTCAAGTACTTCGTGGGTCAGTTCCTCAGCGCTGGCATTCACTAATTTACTGAATGCTTGCACTTCATTAGCGATAGCCTTCCAGGCCTTACCAATATTTGTTTTCCCGATATCATCACTGAAGTCACATTTGTGGGCACACATACTGACCACCAGTAGAGATGAGGCGTAATCGCGATCACATTTGATTCTCATATTAATACAGTTACGAATATTTTCTAAAAATTTGAGTTCTTCTTCTTGAAGTGATAGAACTTTGTCCATCGCTGAGTATCCCATTCTCAATGGAATTATATATTTTTAAACCCACTCTATTGAGAAAAAATGGTATATATTTCAAAACTTAATTATTAGAAAAAGGAATATAAAATTTTTAATTATTTGAAACGAAAGTTTCATTTACATGTAGACAACTATCACAATGAAACCCTAAATTCTAGAACTTTTTAACGATCACCTTTTCATTGAGCATACATAATGACAAAACCTAAAACATCTATATTTACACTTTGAAAGCTGTGTTACTGTGTGTGTTATGCAATTCTATCTTTAGATTCTATATTTATGAGACAGCTGTTTCGCGATAAGACTACAGCAGAACAACTAATGTTACTGTTAAACTATCTATAGATCCAGATCTAAAGACGGGAAGACATTTATTTGAGCGCTTTAATCGATTCGCTTCGCTTGAGGGCTGAATTCATCATTTTATAAGTCGTTAAAGTGTCATAGCTTGTATTTTTAGTCAAAGCGAATGTCTGTCAAAATTGTTTTTCTTATTTTTTAAAATTGTTTTACAAGTTTATAACCACAATCTCAACAGTCAAAGAGAATTTTAGCTAATGTTTTGTAACTTCTCAGAACATTAATTTCTGTGGAATAAAAAAAATTTGCATAAACTTTGAGTTATTTTATGTTTAAATATTTGAATTGTAATTACGCATAAATATAAAGAAAACGAAAGTGAAGATAATTTGTATTTTTAGTAAAGTCTCTTTTGTTTTGATATTCAATTGCTTTAATTCTTGATCAGAACCAAAAATTAATAATAAATATTAATAAATCAATTATTAGCCAAAAATTCACGCATTTGATGATCTCAATGGTATATTATATTTAGTGATTATGTTTTTCGGTCTATTGCGAGAGTTAAATTCGGTGTTAATATTCGGTCCAAGTCATAGACCGAAGGATTTTTTGAAAAATCGGTGTCAATATTCGGTCCAAA
>JAQGCH010003149.1:0-11140 GCA_034699485.1 Nanhermannia elegantula
AAAGAGAATAAGAATAGATTTTCTATTAAATTAAATGAATATTTTAATAATAATATTAAATTATCATTTGTTTGGAAAAAAAGTGTAATAATAGTTACAAATGATGACAAAGTTTATGAATTTGAAAGAAATGGTTTGAAAACAATTCGATATTCAGTGCTATACATCAGTAATGATGACGAAAAAATAAAATCAATAATTGAAGACTCAATTGTTGACGAATTATGTGACAAAAAAATCATTGATTTCAAGTATAGTATATTTCATGTAATCGCGCGCACATGTGATGGAAAAGTTTATTGTTGGGGTAAAAATGAATCGGGATGTTTAGGGAATGGAAAGAGTGATTACAAGACATATAAACCAGAATTAAATCAATATTTAAGTGAAAAACAAATTATAGACATTTGTTGTGGTATTTGTCATACAATTGTATTGACTATTAGTGGAGAAGTCTATTCGTGGGGCTGGAATGGAAATGGACAAATTGGTATTGGAAGTGATGACGAATGTGTTTCAGTGCCAACACTTTTAAATGCTTTCAATGGAGAGAAAGAGAAAGTGAAAGCAATTTCTTGTGGTGCTATTCATTCATTAGCTCTGACAGAAGGCGGACGTGTTTTCAGTTGGGGTGCAAATGTATACAAACAATTGGGTGTTTCTTATGATTCAATAGGAAAGTCAAATAAACCAATTCTTATAGAAATGAATGAAATAATTGAGAAAATAAGTTGTGGTCAACATTATAACCTATTGTTATCACGTGAGGCAGATATTTATGTGTTTGGAAATAACTATTGGGGACAACTGGGAACTGGAGATAAAGAGACACAAATCACACCCAAAAAGCTTAATATTAAAGAGAAATTCACTGATATTTGTGCGCATTCTGATTATCATATTTCAGTTGCACTTTCAGTGAATGATTTGTATTATATTTGGGGAAATGCAGTGAAACCTGAGCCCAAAGTTATGGATTGTCATTCATTACATGAAATATATGCAGAGTTTCTACAGATAACATACAATACATTGAATTTTATGGATTATAAACAGAGCATAAAAAGCGCAGAAATATTATGTGAAAATGAAAAGCAATTAAGTTTACATAAATTCAAAGTTTTAAATGATTTGAAAGAAGATTTCAAACAAAACATTAAACTTTTGTATGTTTTCAAAGATGAAGATTATAGAGAGAATTTATTTCTGGTTACAAATGACGATAAAGTCTATTCTTTTGGTTCTAATACTTTTGGTTTATTAGGTTTTGGTCATAATAATGAAGTGAATGAATTGACTTCAAATCAAGAATTAAGTCATAAACAAATAATTGATTTCAAGTTTAGTGTACGTCATGTAATCGCCCGCACAAGTGATGGAAAAGTTTATTATTGGGGTAATAATTGGAGGGGATGTTTAGGGAATGGAAAGAATGATAACAATACATATAAACCAGAATTAAATCAATATTTGAGTGAAAAACAAATTATAGACTTTTGTTGTGGTGAAAGTCATACAATTGTATTGACTATTAGTGGAGAAGTCTATTCGTGGGGTTATAATGATGAGGGACAAATTGGTATTGGAAGTGATGATAAATGTGTTTCAGTGCCAACACTTTTAAATGCTTTCAACGGAGAGAAAGTGAAAGCAATTTCTTGTGGTTCATGGCATTCATTAGCTCTGACAGAAGGCGGACGCGTTTTCAGTTGGGGTGCAAATGGATACAAACAATTGGGTGTTTCTTATAATTCAATAGGAAAGTCAAATAAACCAATTCTTATAGAAATGAATGAAATAACTATTGAGAAAATAAGTTGTGGCGCATTTCACAATATATTCTTATCACGTGAGGGAGATATTTATGTGTTTGGATATAACAAATATGGACAACTGGGAACTGGAGATACAGAGGATATTTTTTACCCACAAAAGCTGAATAATACTGAGAAGTTCATTGACATTTCATCTCATTCTCTTGCAAACATTTCAATATTTGTCTCAGATAATGTTTTCTATATTTGGGGATATGGAATGATAACTGAACCCAAAGAAACTAAATTGAAATCATTTGATGAAATTTTTGAATATTATCTTGAAATCAATTACAAACCCATTCAGAACAAAGTTATTTCATTTGATTATCAAATTGTTATAAATGGTAAATATAAAAAAGAATTTAATTCTAAAAAACAAATGTTAGGAGAAGGAAGTTATGGAAAAGTTTTTAAAGTGAAAAAATTAAATACTAATAAAGCTAAGTCTTTTGCCTTAAAAGAGATTAAATTCAAAAAAGACTATGAAAAAGAGTTTTTGAATGAATTGATAACTTCTTCCATTGTATGGAAACTCAATAATGAAAATGTAATGAAATATTATGATTTATGGCTTGAAAAGGATGTCAATTCTCGAGATTATATTCTTTACATTCGAATGGAATTATGCGACAAAACATTGAATGATTTTATAGAAGAAATGAAAAAAGACTCAACTTTTTATTCAAATGAAATGTTGATGGAATTGGGATTTTTTATCGCAAGTAAAATATTTGTACAAATACTAAATGGTGTGAATTATTTGCATAAACAAAACAAACCAATAATTCACAGAGACTTAAACCTATGGAATATAATGTTAAAAATTGATAAAATCAATAAAAGTATTGTAAAAATCGCAGACTTGGGTTTAGCAAAACTTCATGAATTGAATAAAAAGCACACTCAAGACAGAGGACATATTAACTATTGCGCACCAGAAGTGGTAAATTCTCGAAATTATGACACAAGAGCTGACATTTATAGCTTAGGACTTGTATTAAAAGAGTTATTCAATATTGATGTTAATAAGTATTAAAAATATAATTAAATTGGATCAAATTTAAAACTACTTTAATTATATTTACAGAGACTATCAAAATGATGGCAATATTTCATCCCTTCTTTCAACAAAATATAATAATTTAAGTGATTTATGCAATAAAATGACTCAACCAAGAGTTCGTGACAGATATCAAAGTATTGAAGAAATACTGAATGAAAAACATTTATGGCTTTTGAGTGCACAACTATTTAACCCAAAGAATGAATTGGAAAGAGTTTTAAATTCAAACCAAAATAATTCATATGTTTATAAACTATTAAAACATATTTTAAATGAAACAGATTTTCATTTGAAAAGTAAAGGTAAGTAAATACTGAAAGTCGTAAACATAATAAATCAGTCATTTATTTCTCATATATATAGAGATTTGTGGTGAAGATAATGGTCTCTAAAGCGCCAAAGAAAAGCTCAGAAATACTTTCTGTACTCTATTTTGAAATTTTAAAGACAAATTCGTAGAATTATGTGAAAACTGAAGTTACGTTTAAATTCTATGAGTTTCTGTCGAACATAACTTTCTAACTGTTTTCTAAAACAAAATTCAAATAAAGTCAAAAGTTCTTTAAAGAGAGAAAAAAATTAGTCTTCGTTGGGTTCCCGTAAACGGGACGGATCAATTCTAAATTTATATTTCGGGACAAATTTGCGAAAAAATTAAAAATTTGAGATTTATTTACCTGTATTTCATTATATATATATATTATACTGAAGTGCTGTCGATGTGTTTCAAACCGCACTTATAATAACTTTGAACACTGGATAACATTAGCAAAACATTTATTTATTCACTCAAAATGACAATAATAACAATAACTTTAATATAAGCACATATTATAGAGAGAACTATCGTTTGGTTGAAGTGTTGAACTGTCTCACATTCCTTTTGTAACCAATTGTAACCTCTTTTTCTCACAAACCGTACGACACAGTCGACCGTTATCTGTCTTCTTCTGCACTGACTTATTGTTTCACTCATTGCACTCACATTTGTCTCACGTCTTCTCTTATTATTTGCTGAATTGTTCTCAATAATAGTTTCTGTATTCGCACATACTTTACAACGAAATACAGTCAACTCTTTTGTCACTCAAACCATAAAATTTTTCGGAACGTTTTCCGACATTTGTTTTGTTTACAATCGAATTAATTCACACTTAAAGTGCATCTCATTGTCGTTGTTTTGATCGCACGCGTACTTCGTCATGAGATGAGAGAGGATGAATTCGTGCTATAACTTACCACATATTCATATTTTAGTGTTTATGTGTTTATTGTTTAAAAGAACTATTAATAAGTATTGAATTGATATGTGATAAGTGAGGTTCGGCAGAGAAATTAGAGTTCGGTCGCAATGAGAACAATAGTCCTGATTGTGAACAATATAAACATACTTTAGAGTAGTTTAATGGACGAAACTGTCAGTTATAAAAAATACGCAAAATTTTGTGAACAGTAAAGAATTGATAGAAAACTATTTGACACTACAGGCCAGTCAAGTAGGAGGTGATAGAGTTATAATTTGTATTTTATTTAAAGTGACTTTTTTTAAATTTTCAAATTATCTGTGAATCAAATGCAGTCAACTCTATGTGTGAGTAAAGTTTCAATTTTACAAATGTCTCACTTTTTTAATGTTTAATTTTGAAATTAATTTTAATTTTAGGTCGAGATATGGGGGGCAGACATAGGGCGAGATATGGGGGGCAGACATAGGGCGAGCGATGGATTCGGGTCCAAGAGATCGGCGCATATGAGACAGTTTCGCAATTCAAAAATACAATTTCCTCTTCCTCTTCCTCCTCCTCTTTTGGTCGTAGGTTTAGTTCGCGAGTAATTGTAAAGTCAAATGGGTTTCGGAGTGACTGCCAGTCAAGTGTGTCACCGATTAGTTAAGTACTGCGGAAAGTGTTCGCATTGTATAATACGTTATATCACTTTTCATAAACATTAATTGTATTTATGGCACTCATTCAACTCAATAAATATCAATTTTCTTAAATTTTAAACTTTAATACAATTTTATTGCATTAAAAAGATTTAAATTAAGAAAATTTTTTGGTCAGACTATTAAAATATTAGGTTCCGGATAAACATTTCGGGTTTAAAAAATAGATAATTGAGATAATATTGAGTTTTTTAAAGCAAACAAAATAAATAATTAAATACAACGACACGTTTTAAATCTTAAATATTTATTCATTTCTATAACACTACAGTTTTTGAGTTTATTTGAATAAAATTGGACTCAATTTGAAGCGTTATTATAGAAACAGAAAAAGTTTAGTACTTATATGAATGGATTTTGCGATTACATAATATATGTATAGTTATAATGAATTAAATTATACAATAAAACAGATAAATAAAGACACGGATAAAAAAAACGATAAAAAGAAACAAATCATTTATGCATATAATGAATGCGCTTATGTTTGGAGAGCTGTGAAGAACTGGCGGCGGAATAGTTACACGAATGCCAATCACACCGGTATGGCTTCTCTCCAGTGTGAGTCCGCATATGTATAGTGAAATGAGATTTAACAGCCGTTGAATACCGACAGCCATTCCAATCACAACTGTATCTCTTGTCCGACAAATGTATGGCTTTATGTCTGTCATAGTTTTTCTTACAATCAGTGGAATAACTGCAGTCATTGAAATCGCACCGAAAAGTGGTCCCCCTTTTGGACAACAGGTTTGGGGTCAAAGTTCGCATTATTTGTTTGCAATTATTAATTATCATTTCCGGAGATATATTACTATTTGAAGACTTATTGCTGGCGTTCGTCATAAGGCTGTTGTTGTCCTGACTCAGGTTTTGGTACAAGAAGTCGATTGAGTTGTTTTCGCTGAATATCTGTTCGCCTATTATTGTTTTGTTGCTCTCGTTCACCACTTTTACTAAGTTTTGGCCAAAGTTTGAGGGAATTATGTTTTCGTCGATCAGTTGTTTGTATTTATACTCGAATTCATTGAATTTTGTTTGCATTGATTGAAAGCTTTCTCTCATTTCCACAAAATATGACAACATTTCCATCAATTTGTTGTTTTTATGTCTTAAGTAATCGTTTTCTTGCTTTAAAACATTCAAATCTTCGCTCATTTTTGTTCTGTTTTAACTAAATTTCAAGTTTTATTATTCAATTTATTATTTTATTATTTATTAAAATATTATTATTATTACTAAAAGTCTGTTATCAATAGTGAAAAAGGGGTTATATTTAAAGTGCAGACAAATGTCCATCAAAATGAAAAACACATAAAAACTCAGGTCTTGACAGTTGACCAACAATTATGGCAAAACTTATCTGTTAATTATTTTTCATCTTAATTAATAATTTTTTAAAATTTTATTTATTACTATTTTTTCGCTTATTTCTCGAAATATTTATTCATTGAATACCTGAATCATTAGTTTATAAACTCATTTAAAATGTATTTCTATTATAAGTTAATATAATAGACGTCTTATATCTAAAGACCATAACTGTTATTAATAATACATACGTAAGGCTATGATTGGTCGCTAAGCAACAGCACTGACACCACATATGTTTGTAATTAAAGTTTTTGCGCAAATATTGATATTATTATAGACTTGTGTTAAGCCATAAAAGACACAAAATATTTGCTTATGATTTGCTTTAATAGTATTCTTTGTTTTGTTTAACAGTTATTTGAATTGAATATTTGTTTTAACAGACATTTGAAGACATGTCCGAAACGGAAAACAAGACTTTTTGTGAAAACTATTTGAGTAAAGTATTGGGCATTAAAACAGAGACTATTAAAGCCTTAATAGATAGCGATTACGACTCAATCCATGCTCTGTTAGCTTTCGACTTAACCATAGATTTGAATCTTTTGCCGAACGTATCGATGGGTCAAAAGTCGATCTTAAGAAAGGCTTTGAATGCATTACGCGATCAAAACACAAGTCTTGTCACTAATGGTTTCGCAAACATTCCGATCACAGAAATTATCAAAAGTGAGCTCAAAATGAGTCCAAATGTTAATAATAATCAAAATTGTTTTTCACTATCGGTTCAAACCAATGACTCTAACAATAAGACGGCTGAAGAGGAATGCGATCAAAACAGACAAATGTCTGTCATAAATGAGTCGAATGTGTTGGACAGCAATCAAGTCGAGGAAGAGCTGAATTGTCTTATATGTGGCGCAAAAAGCAATGAAAAAAGAGAGTTTGGAGTCGAGTCATGTCATGCCTGCAATACTTTCTTCAGAAGAGGTATATCTAAAGCCATCAAAATTGGTGACTGTGTTCAAGAGGACGGCAATTGTATTATCTCTGAAAAGACTAGAAATGAGTGCAAGTTTTGTCGGCTTCAGAAGTGCTTAAGAGTGGGAATGAATGCAAACAAGGTTGGAGTCAAACGTAAAGCTGAATCAGAACAAGACATCAATTCAGGTGAATATCATTCAAATGATTTTCAATTTATTTGATTACTTTTTTTTGTTTAAAAAATTAAATCAGATTTAGAAGAACATAATGACTGCTCTAATGCTGAGACCAGTTACGCAAAAGTGACCTGTGGTCGTGGTTTCGGGTCCTGTCAGCTAAAAATGAGTCCAAATGTTAATAATAATGAAAATCAATTCAATAATTGTTTTTCACAATCGGTTCAAACCAATGACTCTAACAATAAGACGGCTGAAGAGGAATGCGATCAAAGCAGACAAATGTCAGTCATAAGTGTGTCGAATGTGTTGAACAGCATTCAAGTGAAGGAAAAGTTGAATTGTCTTATATGTGGCGCAAAAAGCAATAAAAAAAGAGAGTTTGGAGTTGAGTCATGTCATGCCTGCAATACTTTCTTTAGAAGAGTGAACACTAATTTCACCAAAATTGATGACTGTATTGAAGAGGACGGCAACTGTATTATCGTTGAAAAGACCAGAAGTGAGTGTAAGTTTTGTCGGTTTCAGAAGTGCTTAAGTATGGGAATGATTGCAGACAGAATTGGAGTCAAACGTAAAGCAAAAGCAGAACAAGGCATGAATTCAGGTGAATATGATTCAAATGATTTTCAATTTATTTGATTACTTTTTTTAAAGAAGAATATAACGACTGCTCAACTGCTGAGACCAACGCTAGTTATGCAACAGTGACTTGTGGTCGTGGTTTTGGGCCCTGTTTTGGTTCAATCTCTAGCCAAATGACACCAAACAAGATGAAATACAACTAATTATTTCAACATTTGTTTATAGATATAATTATTTTACTTCGCTATTAATGTGACTCAAAATTACATAACATTTTGTTTTGTTATAATTATATTCAATTTTATATTCAAAATACATTATAATCCTATTATAATAATGTAATCAAAAGCTTTTATTAGTATCTCATAATCTATATTAAGTTGAATAACATTTAAATTTTTGAATTTGAAAACTTTTTAGTTTATACCGTTGTTTATACCGTTTATACAAATCATAGCTCAGTACAGACGAAAGATTCCTCTTTTGAGTTCAGACGGATATACTTTTTATTATGATTCAGATCTATTATGGGTTTGACTCGATTTTAGCCATTAATCGAGTCAAACATGAATCTAAATGATGTGAATTCGATTCACCTCAATATAGGACATGAGATAAAGCGTGTGTCATAAGTAATCGCACAAACTTTGCAGAGCTCGCGCACTTACCCTATGATTGTTGCATTCGAATTACAGAACAGACATTACTTTATGACATCGTAACCATAGATTTAGGAATAATTATCAATTAAGATAATAAATAGGCCTCAAAGACAAGAGTCATTGAAAAGAATTGTGCGCTTTTACCTAAATTTAACAAAATTTACACAAAAACGTGGCTGTTTAGCATTGGTCGAAGACCATTATGGTCAAAGAAGACACTTATATGACTTTATATGATAACATAATAAGATATATAGATTCAGGAACTGTTGATTTCAATCAATTATGTAGTAAATCCTCGGTATCCACTCTTAAGATGTCTTTAAATGTAATATAGCTTTTCATACATTATTCTTACATATCTATCAGAAAAGCAGGTCTCGAACTAAATGCCAAGAACTCATCCGCCGATTGAATAAAACTCAAATTTGGTATTAAATGTCTGTTTCGAACTGATATGAAGACTATTTATTACCGAAGAGTCTGCAGCAATGTTTTGGAAATCAGAACTTTAATTTTATCACTAAAGCGGTTAAAAATTTAAATGTTCTTCAGGCCCGACCTATGACCAGGACCGACAGACCGAAAAATTCTGGTCAAATTTTAAATCTTAATAACGGAAAAGGTTAGAACTGTCGAAAAATATCCAGGGATTCAGCATTTTATGAGAAAAAAGATTCCAAAATACCGCCTAAGTAAGTGCAAAGCTACTCATGAGTAGCATAAGGAAGAATCTTCGTCTAATTGGAGATAATCGTGTTTGTGAACCATTAAAATGGTCAATTTTGTAAATTAAATATGTTTTTAAATCCTCATAAAATTTTATTAAAATTGAATAAATAGTTTTGAAATTATATGCTTTTAAAGTTTGTGCAATTACTTATGACACACGCTTTAATTGGAATTTAAGATAATTTTATAGCTAAGAACCGAATAAATTTGTAATTCAGGGAATATTTGAGAATTAGTTTTATTGGTAATGTGTCTCAATTGGACTTATAGTTAATTAACTTAATTCTAACTGAATCACTATTATTAGTATCTATTCTGTGACACATTCCAGAAGAGCAAACACAATGAGTTGAATATAATAATGGAATAATCAATAGAAGCAAAACACCGAATGAATTAATCAGTTTATAATCCGTTTTATAATGTTTATGCTCTTTGAATATTTGTCATATGTTTTACAGAATATGTCAAAAATATCACATAATTTGTTTCACATTATTAGGAAATTTCTAATGTTTTCAAACTATAGGTATTTCATTAATTCGAGGTAAAGTGCAGTACATTTATGTGATAAAATGGAAATAAAGTTCTCGTTTCAAATGATTCAATGGAAAAGTTACAAAATTGGTAACCAATTGTTCATATCATATCACTATTCTCTATAAATGCGTTTTATAATAAAATTTTTATTATATTTGTATCAAAATTAAGATATGGATTGCATGAACAGCTGCAGTATATTCCGAAAGATAGACTTAAAAAGTTGTATACGTTCTTAACATTTTCTTTATTAACTAAGTTTTAAGACAATTGACTGGTCCATTATAATGACTGGATCTAAAACTCTAATAATTATCTATCTCTGCCTCATATTTATTGCTTCAAAAGCAAAATCCAAACAATTAGAAAATGAACCTTATTTTGAGTGTGACTTAATACAAAATGATTGTGGTATCAAAAATCAAGCAAACATGGGATCAAAATTTTCATATCTTCGCGCAAATATTGGCGGTCGCGACCAGAATATGCTTATTCTTGATATAAGTAAAGCTGAAACACAAGGGGCACGACTTGTTACGCCTTATTATCACTCTTATAGTAAAACAGATGCCTGTCTTACCATTGATTTGTATCAAAACGGAGATGGAATACAAAGCTTATCAGTTATACAACAGGACAAAATTGATAGCAAAATATGGACTTCATCTGAAAAATCTTTTGATTGGCAGAGAAAGTCGATTAGCATTGACCTCACCAGAGGTGACCCGCGATTCTTCATTGAGGCCAACTTTGAACCCAAACAGAAAGGAATTATAGCGATATATAATATACTTTTTACGTATAATAAGTGTTAACTCAATTTATTAAATAAGTTTCAAATGCTGTCAAATAAATATATTTTTTATTACTAACTTTAATAAAGTAATATTCAATTCTTTACAAGTTTTGTAAACTTTTTTCATAAGTTTTTTGGCACTTTTGTTTGTAAGCATGCTATCGATTATTTTAATTCATAGCGACAATTGTGTTATAAAAGCGAACTGTGTCTCAAAACTTTTATTTGTTTATTATTTAATTTGTTAATAAAATAATATAAATTGATTTTATCGTGAGATTAAAGGTTAGTGCAATAAACGATTATTGAGTAATAACTCAATATATTAAATAATCAAAGAGAAGAAATATATTTTATTGAAAAGGATTGTATAATAAAACTAAATTGCAGTACAAATAAACTCGAATTAAAAAGTTTTGAAGCAAAAAATAGTTTGAAGTTATAAAAAAATATCCAAAAACAATCCAAAAAGTTTGGCTCGTGTGGGGATCGAACCCACGACATCCGCGTTATTAGCACGGCGCTC
>JAQGCH010003150.1:0-11136 GCA_034699485.1 Nanhermannia elegantula
GAGATTTTACATTTGACCCTTTGATTGAGTCTTCACGGGTGGTCAGTGTACAGCTCATTGCATTTTGAGTCATAGCATTGACTTCTTTTAAGACGAACTGAGTGTCGTGTCCGCGTTCAACATTCGGTCACTCATCAGATGCACGCAAAGCGATTCGCATGCTTTGCTTTAGGCGTTTCATTATTGTTGCTGTAATTAAATTGGACTTTTGCCCAAATGCTATTGAAATCCTATTGAAATAACAGTCAGAGTAAGCAAAATAGTGCCAAAAAGGCATCAGATGTGATGGTCCTAAAGATGGGGTTCGTTGATGTCCAGGTGTTGTTATACACATTGTTGTGTTGTTCTCTATTCTGACTTTATTGTAGAGAATGGTAAGTATGTGTCTGATGTGTTGGTGGTGCGCATCTAAAGCCAGTCGCACCTACAATTCAATGTCAATCACAGTTGACTTCAAGCCACAGATTGAGATATTTAGTCGAGTGGAGAGCCCAATGGGGAGCAAACTTTTGGGGGAAAGGGAAGAGTGAGGTCAAAAATTTTGTGAATTGTTGAATCGTTAGGTTAAGGCCATTGCCAGGTATTACAAATACTATAATACGAACACATGAGTACAATATAACTTTATCAGTTCTGAATTTGTTGTACACAATATACTGCACTCTTTATATGTATACTCCGAAGACTGGCGATATTCCAAAGTTTAGGGTCAGTACCACTTCACCACTTTGATGGCCTCTCTATTTCTCTCTCTCTCTCTCTCTCTCTCTCTCTCTCTCTCCACCCCAATGAGAAGATACCCCCACCTCCTCCTCACTTCCACTGACCGAACTGTACTCACCATAATTTAGCGAACATGAGCTGTGACTGGGTTGGGCTATCTTCAAGTCCCGCTAAGAAGAAGTAATAGAGTGAGTCTTTACGCTATCTTCTCAAACAAGTCCAATGCATAGTCAAGTGTGGATATGTCTCATGTATTAAAGAAGTTTTGATTCATACACAAGTTTATACATTCTGCTTAACACTTATACTAAAAGCCAGTTTGTCTCGAATGCAGTTGATTCAGCTCTTTATTGAATAAGTAGTGCGCTATTAAATCAGAGTATACTAAAGTCACTTAACTCATAATTCAGCAAAACTGCTTCCTCTAAAATGAAGTCTCAACTGTTAAAACCTCTGAGTTAGTTATAAAAGCTATTATTAAGTTTATTATCAGTAAATTTATAATATTTTATTTATTTAAAATAAAGTGTCAAATAATTTCAATTTGTTTGAATGTGTTTGTGTTTCTGTTAGGAATGACAACACCGTGCAGTCCAACTGAAACGACAGCATCGAGTGAGACCACATCTTCATCGAGCATTGATGAGATGCAAATGTCGTACACAATTGGTGTGACTGAAGGCACACCATATCCGTGTACATTCTGTGATAAAGCATTTCCAAGACTTTCGTATCTGAAAAGACACGAACAGGTAAGAGACCAACAAAAAAAGGCAGATCATTGTGAACATTGGTTGTGCATCTATTCACATATTCCCATCACATCTGCCTTTATACTCACCTAAGAGTTTACTCATGGGATACTCTGACCCATCTGTCCCCACCCGTAGTGACACTGTCTCCCGAGTGATGGTCTAAAACCATACACTTTTATCTCTATTGAAATATTAAAGATTGTGCCCTTAACTATACAGCGCTCGCACCCCATACCAAATGCAGCAGTGATGCCAAAGATGTCTTTATTAAGAGCG
Source organism: Nanhermannia elegantula (assembly GCA_034699485.1). Lineage (NCBI taxonomy): Eukaryota > Metazoa > Arthropoda > Arachnida > Sarcoptiformes > Nanhermanniidae > Nanhermannia > Nanhermannia elegantula. Next base: position 1,755 of record JAQGCH010003150.1, read on the forward strand.
GTGGCGGTCCACCTGTCTTGCTTGCAGGCATATCACTATTGAGCAGCACTAACATTAACTTTAGTAAGTCTTTTCTCAATAGTAAGCCCAGAGCTTCACCCATCGCAAAATGTTTTTACGCTTGTTGTCCTTGGGATGGGAACACTCTGGTCATCAATACATGAACATAGGGCTGCTCGAGATTAAGAAATCAAGCAAAAGCGAAGCGCCCTAATGAACTTGAAAGTGAAGGGGAAGCACAACCACAATAAGGATGTATTGAGTAAAAAAGAGAGGAGACCATACGCTTAAAGCTTGTTTGAGGGGGGAATCAACTGAAAAAGACCACCCAAAATCACCTGCAATTATACCTGAGGCAGGCTGGGGTGCCTCAACCACCACCACCCGCTGTGTTTCCGATTAAAGGCAGTAAATATAGGGCAGAGGGAGAATGAGAGAGAAAATGACTAGAATCGAGCCCTACGTGAATGTCTCAATACTAGTCAATGTACTTCCACTGCTGTCTTAATTATCTGCTGCCAAAACTCTGGAACTAAATTTTAGACATCACAAGATCTCTCTATTGCTTTTTACAGTTCACTCAACGCACTATCTCTTAATAGATGTGTAATATTTATGCACAGCTTTCAGAGTTTAAATTTTGAAGTCATATCTTATTCACGGTTTTCACTTTGTTTGTCGATTCTTTTCAGATACATTCTGACCAAATGCCATTCCGTTGTGATTATTGTCAACGACTCTTCAAACATAAAAGAAGTCGTGACCGTCACGTAAAACTACATACAGGTAAATGAATGTTTCACTACTTACTTACAACTTTTTTTTATACCCGTATAAATATGAACCCCTTTTCAACTCTTTCAGAAATATCAGTGACTGATTGATTAGTTTAGTTTTTAATTGAAAAAATACTTCAGAACTCTTTCATTATGATTGAATTTATTAGGAAACTTGTTTATTGTCTGTTTTTCTTAATTCTAAATCTCATCTCATAAGGCGATAAGCGTTATCGATGCTGTCATTGCGAATCAGCATTTTCACGCAGTGATCACCTCAAGATTCACATGAAAACTCACGACCAAATGAAGCCCTTCCAATGCGCCATTTGCAACAGGGGCTATAATACCGCTGCAGGTATGCAACAAGTCTTAAATATCTACACATTCCTATATCTTCTTTAATACATTGCTTCTTAATCTCTCATATGATAATCTTTTCATACATTCTAATTGCCAACAAAATCAAAAACAAATAAACATGAAATAAAATTTAGCATTTTTAGTGATAAATATAAAAAGTTGATTATCTATCTATATAATAAATCGACGCCAATAACCTAATAAATAGTTTTATTTATACTATAGCTCTAACGAGTCATATGCAAAACCACAAAAGAAACAACAGTATTACAAACACCGGCGTCAATAACAGCAACAGTCTTAATAATAATGGCAATAATAACAATGGAACTGTTAATAATAATGGTGACAATAAAAGTATAACTATGAACACAAACCCATTGAAGCACGAAAATCGCGGCGAGACTCCAACTAATAAGGTATTAAGGCTTTAATTTTTTACACATTAGATAGTATCTCATTATATAGTACTGTATATGAGTTCCTTTGAATAATTAATGCGCGCATCTCTGCATCGCTTACTTTTGTCATTCATATTCATTTTTATAACTTAAAGAATATTAAAGTTAACTCTTATCAAAAATAGCAGTAAATATTGTCTGATTTACATATTGTTTGAATCTTACGAGTAAGGGTGACTCTAAATAAGTGTTTATTATTTTATGGACTTATAATCAGATATACCTGTATACGTATAAGCGGTATAAGTAATGCACAAACTTTTCTTAACTGCGATAATATGTGAAAAACAGTCAATTTATTGGAGACATTTATTTTTTATGCAAATAAAGGTAACATCAGATAATGTGAGCAGAAAAAGTTTGAGTCCTAGTAATAATACTCAATCACATCAAGAGCAACAACAGACTCAATTAACTTGTGGTTTCTGTGGAATTAAGTGCAGTTCACTTGAGACTCATATAAGGCAAACACATTTGCATCACTTGCTTTTCGCAGGACTTCTGCAAAACTCCTTCTCTCACAGCACAGGTCTTCCCAACTGGCAGTCATTAATGCCTCCGCCACCTATACCTGCACTGACGCCTGCGAATGACTTAATGCAAATTCATTCAAGTCTTCCTAATGGTTCCACATCTCCTCCGTCTCCAAAAAAGGCAAAAGTAAGCAAATCTCCTTTGATTGTAACGCCAACAACACCAACACCACTACCGCTACTATGCAATCAATGTTCACCATCTCCAGCATTCCATGATTTTGAATCTTTTCGGATACATTTAAAGTCGCATTTGATAGCATCTCAACAACAACACCAAAGCCATCAATTGGCTGTCCATCAACATCAATGTCCTTATTGTGGAGAAACTATAGCATCCGATTTGGAAACTCATTTACTCAATTGTCATATGGGAACTGTTACCACAAACTACGGCTGCGAGTGCTGCACAAAAATGTTTACAAAACCGGATGAACTACAAAAGCATTTAATGGACATTCACGCGCATCATCTCTATCAATGTTCACTATGTCGTGATATGTTTGACAGTAAGGTTTCAATACAAGTACACTTTGCAGTGAAACACAGTAATGAATGTAAAATATTTAAGTGTAACATTTGCGGCGAGTACTGGAATAACGAACACGACTTCAAACTGCACGTCAAGTTAGTTCACTTTCAGACTAATTCTCATTTATCTCCAGCTCAGCCACAATTGAGCGCTGTCTTCCCCTTATTTGGCTCCAAAGCCTACTATAGATGTAAATATTGTTCAGAAGAGTTTAATATTGAATATCTATTGGAGCGACACATTGAGATCGAACACTCTCATCAACAAAAAATAACTAAAACTAATGCACTTAACATAGAGAAGTCCCCAATATCTCATAGTAGTGGAAAACTACAGAAGAGAGCTTTGAATCATCTTAAATGTGAGTTATGTTCCAGCAATAACTTTAAAAGTAGTTCAGAACTGGAGTCGCACATAAAAGCTGAACATAAATGTAATAATAGTGTTGCCATCAATAGTATCAATAAAATAAACAATAAGTGCAACATTTGCGACGAATTGTTTTCTTCAATTAGCGAATTGGCTGAACATAAGCTAAAAAAGCACTGCATTTTTGGTGCCTCTCAATGCCTTCAATGTCACGCAAAGATTAACAGCAAAGATGATTATATGAAACATTTTGTTGAACACAATCATATAAATAACTCGACTGACTCTTCAGCACTGAATGCATTATTTCCTGTCGCATGTGTTGTATGTAAGCAAACATTAATGAGTGAACTAGAAATTGATTTGCATGCGAGGTATCACTGCGACAATCGAAGCACTACTGATAGCATACATTCAAATAGTAGTAGAGATGCTTCGAGTCCTGTCGTCTCTGAATCTAAATTAAATTCGATTAAATCCGATTCAGAGAATAACAATAATAGTAATACAAATTGTAATAGTGGTTCACCAAAAACAGATAACTGTATAGATGACTCTCCAGACGATATGACAGTTACAAACAAAAGATATCAGTGTATTAAATGTCAGGAATCATTTCTAAGCGAATCTGAAATCAAAGAACATGTTCACCAGCATATGATTAATGAAGGATCGATTGAATGTAAATTATGTGATAAGGAGTTCGATACGCCGGCAAAACTTCAGTGTCATCTAATAGAGCATAACTTCAATGGTGGCCACGAATATAAGTGTCATTTATGTGATTCGAGTATTACTTTCAACTCTTCACAACTACTTCAGGGACATATGTTTGACGAACACCTCAACGAAAGACCATTTTCTTGTGGGCAATGCCAACAAAAATTTTGGTTTCCCACAGAATTAGACAATCACTCAATGGTTGAACACCACGATGTTGAAGAGGACATCGATTGCGACAAGTGCTCTGAGGGCTCTAACACTGATATCGCCAATGATGACAGGTTTAAGTGTAGAGAGTGTGGCAAAGAATTCCCTCAAGAATATCATCTTAAGCATCATCTCAAGTCATCGCATCATCACTTAAAGCATTATTTCGATAATCAATCGCACATTAATGAGAAGCGTTTTTCGTGTAATGTTTGTGGCAAAAAGTTTGAGCGCAAAGAAATTCGTAAATTACATTACAAATCACATCATTGCTAAACCATTTGCTATATTCAAAGATTTTACTGACTTTAAGAGTATATAAAAATATCTCTATATTTTGTTCTTCTAATGATAGCATTTCTATTATAAATACCATTAATTGTCAGCTAAAATTATTTATTCCTATTTACAGATTCCTATACAGTAAATATTTATTTTTTATTTAGAAAAAATTTATCGTTAAATTATTTGTATTATAAATAATAAATAAATTTAATGTTCTTAAGGGTATGAATGAATTGTAAAATGTTTAATATGAATTAAAAGCTAAAGGTTATGTTACGTGAAGGCATCAAATGCATAAAATGATAGCTTTAAGCAGCGCCGTAACTAGGATTTTCAGTTTGGAGGAGACAGACAGCAAAAATTCAAGTAATAGCACTTTTAAAACTGCTACAGACCTGCACTTAAAGGTTCAAAAATCTTTGGGGGGCTATAACCCCCTCTGCCTACCCCTAGTTACAGCTGTAGCTTTAAGTCAAGAGCTGTGTTACGGCTGTGGCTTCGATAAGTGCAAAAATAAATGAGTACTACTGTATATAAATGCATTGAAAACTAAAACAAAAACAAGAAGTACTTTAACTTTTTTTAGCTCTAAAGTTCGAATTCGTAGTTTCGGTATATTATAAAGACTTGTTTTATGTTTTTTGTATTTGACAAAAAAATATATTTAAAAAAATCAATGAAACCCACCATTTCATGGCATTTAATAAATTTTGGCTGAACTTAATCAAAATTGTTTTATATTCAGGAAATTTAATTATAAAATCATATTTTTTTAAAGAAAAAGCATGTAATCATTTAATTTGAAGTAATTTTTATGTAACTTTTTGCTTAATTTAAAGCAAAAATTCAAATCTAAATCTTTTTTGATTGAATTGCACAGAACACTAACATAAGTGAATTTAGCGGTTTCTTAGACTCAACCACTTAGGTTCTCAGCTAATAATAAAAATTAGATTTTAATACAATTCAAATAATTTAAATAAACTTAAGCACTAACTATAGTCAAACTATTAATACGTAAGTAAAAAATATAATTATTGACAAATCTTCTATAAGCTTAAACACTTCAATTAAAATAATTCAATGTTATAATTTGTTTAAGTCATAAGCATATAATTTATAATAATTAGTTTGATTTGGTTGTAATAATGTCACAGAATAGTTATGATTACTATATAGTTATTAAAGCAGATTTACGTCAAGCATATTATAATTATAACAATTAATATCTTTTGAATATATTTCAATAGAAAACTATACATCAGTTGAATTGAAGCGAATTGAGTTGTTTATTATACTTTTTCTTGAATACAAATTATTTTTCATGAGAGGTTCATTTGAACAAGAAATGTGAGTTTATCTAAATATTTATAATATTGTAATGTATTTGAAATATTGAGCAACTTTTCATACAGTATATTATATGCAGATTAAATGTATTTATTGTTGTAAACCTTTGCTTAACACTATTAACAGACATATTTATATGAAAATTCAGATATGAATTTGAGAAGATTTTACAGTAAATAATATTTATTGACATGTAGTATAAAAAATTCTAATTTTTTGCGATGAAATTAACTCAAAAGCTCATTAATAATTTTATTGTTTTATTATTCATACTAAATAAAGGAGAAAATATTCCGTTAATATCCAAATAACTTTTAATACAAGCGCTACAGAAAATTTAATGTTGAATTTTCTTTTGTTCGACAAAATAAAAAATTCATAACATTTTTTATTATTAGATAAAATTAGTCAATTTAGAGCATAGTTTAATATTCATAAGAAAATTTACTTAAATTTGTGCTGATTTATATTGGACACCATCTAAAGTTTAAAGGTTATTAGAATATAAAATTAATTGAGTTATGGATTGAAGAGAAGAGTGCATTGGTTAATGTAGCAATGTACTAAAATTTATGTAGATTCCACTAACAAGTGATTTACCTATACGAAGTAATAACCATGCTCGACGCTCGCCTTTGAGGAAATTTTCACGCTCAAAGCTCTCGCTCGGTTATCAATCTTTCGCCGAGTGCCAAGTCAGCTTTCATGAGTTGGGCGACCTTATATTAAAAAATTTTTGTCTATTTTAGGCAAATATGCGATGATCTGTGCGATTCTATGCCTCAATTCTGTTAAATTAAATAATATGCATGCTTATTATAAAAGAATGTTTTTTGTTTAAAAAAACCTTTGTTTCATAAAAAAAGATTCAATATGTAATATAATTTAAGCTCGCTCGAGCGTGCTCACGTTCGTCTGTCAACTGAGCGCGCTTGCACTCGGACAAAATTCAACGCTCAGTGCTCGCCACCGAACACCAAAAGCTCGAGCGTTTAGCATCACTGATTATAAGAACTATAATGCACTCAATAATTGTATTACTGAAAAGTGAAGCCATAAGTTATCTAAAATACTCCCACATAAGTATGATTTACAAATAAAGAGCTATTAGGAAATAGTTTTTGTTTTGAGGAAGCGTTTGAGTTGTCTTGTCACAAAACTTTGTTTGTTTAAAAATTTTCACTTTATCTTTAGCTTTTAAACCAAGTAATAAAGAGTAACGGAATATTTTAATAGTAAGCTATGAAAGAAAGTTGCTGTAACATATTAACTTAAATAAAACAAAACACTTTTTACCAAACAAACATTTTTATAAGTAATATACGCTCGAGTGTGCTCACGTTCGGATGTCAACAGAGCGCGCTTGGAGAAAATTCTACTCTAGACCAGTGGTTCTCAACCTTTCTCTCTGAGTGACCCCCAATTAAAGTTCAAAAATTTTGGTGACCCCTAAAAATATTAGTTAAATTTTTATTGATTTTTTTTATAAAGAATTTATGCTCACATTCAGCCTGTTTATCATTACATGACATATCTATTCTTGGATTTATTTTCGTCAGAGTTAGTCTGAGATCATTCTCAACTGATATTCTTGATCTTTGTTTAGTTTTAATTGTAGAGCAGAAAAATTCGTTATAATTTTGATGATTTGAATCTTGAATCATAATTTTGAATTTTGATAATTTTTCAATGAATCAATTTCTGTTTCATAAAATTGAAGTGAAGATTGTATTACAGACTTGGATTACTTGTTCATGAAAGTGAATATTTCAATTATTAAAAATTCAGTCTATGTATCAAAACCTTCAGCGATCACCAAAAATTTGCTTCACGGCCCCTAAAGGGGTCGCGACCCCCAGGTTGAGAACCTCTGCTCTAGGCCGCTCAACGATCTCAGGAATTTAGGCGCTCGACACTCGCGCTAACTTTAGGCATATATGAAAATGCTAGCGCTCAGTAAAGACACCGAGCATTTTAGCATGATAATTTTTAAAAAATAAAAATGAATTCAATATCCTGAGTTAGCATAAATATTTTTGATAATTGAGGCCAAATAATATGCTCAGTAGTTTGGGCACCTATGGCGTATACTAACTGGTGGGTATTTTCGGTCTTTTGAAAATTAGAAAATCGGAGGTCAAATTGGGTTAATGTAATTTATTTAAGAATTCGGTCAAATTTGGACTTCATATTCGGTTACATAAAAACCTTGTCGGTTTTATATGACTATATATTTTAAGAAAATTGTTTTTGCGCCAAAATTTGTTTAAAAATTTATATGGTGTCAAATTTTTGTAGCACGTTATTTTCAAAAAATATAAAGCGAAAAATCAATTATTTAAATTTTTTATGAAACTTGAAAAAGTAAAAAGTTAAGCTAAAGTATACTTTATTATTTTCTCATAATGCACACCGCGAGTTAATTTCACATTTGCATAATAGAAATTTTTGCGGTCAAATTCGGTAAACTATGTTATGTGACCGAAATAAATTTTCTAGTTTCTGGGGTCATATTCGGTCACTGACCGAAAATGCCTACCAGTACCTATACTGCATACAATTTAAATTTACAGCATCCCAGAGGTTCCCAAACTTTTCCCCAATTCAGGTATTACTAAATCATTCAAAACAGTGACACGTCTTTATGTAGGATCAATGCTACCGTACAATTGTGTCAAAGCAAAAGTCCAAATGGGATAAAATGCCTCATTTCAGAGTCTTAAAAAGCAAAGCAAAATAGTTGTAAAGTTGTAACCATTTTAGTAAGATTTCTACTTTTAGTATACAGTAATGATTAAGTGCTTTAGTTATGAACTCAAGCATTTCATTTGTTTAAAACTTTTAATTTTTTAATCACAACTTGAATTTGAGCCTTTTTATAGAAGCCTTAACACTAGTGTTTTCGGGTGCTTTACAGCTGCCCTTCATCAGAGGCAATGATTGTTACTAACGTATAATTAGTATGAGCACAAATTTGTTGATGAGCTCTGTGTGAGAATTCAACAAAATTGAAACCATGTCTACAAATAAACACAAATGTGGATCAATTAGCATCTCATATGTCCACTCAACTCAACTATTTTTAAATTCATGGCCAATATTGAACTCATACTAACTATACGTTAGTAACAATCATTGCCTCTGATGAAGGGTAGCTGTAAAGCACCCGAAAACACTAGTGTTAAGGCTTTTGTAAAAAGGCTTTAATTCAAGTTGTGATTAAAAAAATTAAAAGTTTTAAATTCATTTCATTTGTGTTTAAACTTAAACTTTTTAAAACTTTCTTTCGCTGATTTTTCTTTAATCAATTGATATGTATATGAATAGTATTTTATACTAAAATATAGAGAAAAACTTTTGGACTTTTACTTTGACATTACTGTACCAGTGATTAAATGTATCTTTTTATGACCAATTTGAATGGTTATTCTGATAAAAACTAGAGTTTTAATCAATATTATTATAATTTTTTTAAGTTTTTTCATTATGAGGTATAATTTGAAATAAAATCATTATAATTGCAAATAAAGTGATCAAACTATAAAAAACCAAACAGAGGTTCAGAATCTCAATAAAAACCAAAGTTTTTTTTAATTAAATGGTCAGCAATTGATTCAAATAAAATGTTTTATAAACCTATCATTTTTTGTAAACTTATGCGAATCAACGTTTGGGAATATATAGTATAGGTCTCATTGAAAAACTATTAATAATTAATGCCATTAATGCTTTCCACAAAAGATTTAAAACTTATAATAAGTTTTAAACTTTAGACTTTAGGCG
>JAQGCH010003151.1:0-11134 GCA_034699485.1 Nanhermannia elegantula
AATTAGTTAGGTTCTATAGTGGCCAGTATTCGCGTGCATCGTGACACAGACATACAGACAAAACTTTGGCTATATTATGTAGATAAGAAACAAAAAATATACAAAATATCATATTATCACCTTATTTTTTAAGGGTGCATAGAAGATATTTAGGCTCAAATGTTTAAGCCTCGAGTCTAAGCCTGGATCTTATGTCTCAGAGCCTTAGGCTCAATAAAGCTCCTGGAACCGAGCCTGGAGCTTATTCATTATCAAATGAATCAGATGAATTTAAATATATTTTCAGTTAAATATCAAAATGATTTCAACAAATAAATGAATGTATGATCTGTTAGCTATACCTATACTGTATAATAGTCATACAATACTCTGTAGAGAACAAATCTATAGGTTTGGCAACTATTACACAGGTATAAACAAATCCGCATAAAATATTCAAAATATACACTACATTTATGTATTATTTATCAACAATATTCTAGAAATCCTTGACAATCGACTGATAAGAATCAGATACCGTAAGTATAACCAAAGCATGGATCACACCATACATACAGACATCATGCATACATTCATTTCAATTACATAATTACGTCAATAGAATAATTCTTACAGTTAGTAACAAATCTAACGACCAAAAAACTTACTAAAATATAACTAAAACTGAGAGTCAAGATATAGTTAATCAAATCAAATCTGGTTCAAGGTCTCTAATTAATTAAGTTAATAATGAGCTTAGTCTCAAATTAAGTCAAACTGTCTATTGTCCAACCTGTTAACTATCATATGTTAAGTTAGTAATAGTGAGACAAATATCAGTACAAAAACTGTAAGAACTTTTGAAATTAGACTTTAAGCAGAATTATTTTGAGATATATTTTCAAATCTCGATCATAAAAATGAAAAAGACTTTCAGATACCTTTCCCTCCATTTAAGTATTGCACAAAATCACGCGCTGTATGCCTGTATAACTTTACTTAAAGCCTATTTTCAAGTATTAAATTCAAAATAATTAATGCTTAAAGAGATGCGTAATTTCATTGTAAATTTCAACTCAATTGAGCAATAGATTGTTGACTAATAATATTCAATAGTTAATCACTTAATAATAGTGAATGAAATATACAGTATTGATAGGTTAGGTTAGGTTAGGTTAGGTAGGTAGGTAGGTACAAGTATAATACGGTACAAATACTGTATAACTAAAATAAATGATGTTTAGATGACCCGTTCGTGTGAGGAAATATTTTTAATGAATATTAAATTATAGCTTTGGATTAAATAGAAGAAAGCATGCATAATGAGTAAATAATCATTAACATGCTTACTTAATATTGATCCCTGCAAGGTCTAGACCCTTCCCTATGAAGCTCAATTTATTATAATAAAACACAGAACTTAAAATTATATTTTTCTAAGAAGTTTTCTTAAAATCTAATGAAAATTGAATTTTTAAAGGAAAGTTCAAATGTGTGACTTAACAATTATAACTTCCTAAATTGCTTTTGTGAACCGACAGCGATCCGCGAATGATTACCGCGATGCTATTAAATGATAGAAATGTGCTTTTTAATGTTGATACATTATTAGATTTAAATAATGTTTATGCATAAAGGAGTCAAAATTATATATAACTCGTCTTAATTATAATATTTAGAGAAAAAATGTAACTTAACTTCTTCTTCAGGCAAATCCTTTTTATATGACTTACAGTAAAGTTTGTAGAGGTATTATCCTGTGTCTGCGTCAGCTAATGCTAGGGATCTACGAATTGAGAAGACTAAGCAAATGTGACATCACAGTCAAAAAGTCCAGTGTCAGATGTCCGTTATTAACTAGTCTAAGACTGACTGAGACAATAAAAATATAATTTCTTAACCATAGAACACAAAACAGTTGAAACCTACCAAATAACTTTTGACCAATGAAACGGTCCGAAGGGCATAAAAGTTTGAGAATTATTGAATTACATTATTTATATTTTTAATGTTAATTTAATAATCCTAATCTGTAAAGTGATGCTTATTAAATATTTTTAATACCAATACTTTTATTAAAGAATTTCATTTTGTAATTTTAAAATTTTTATTAGTTGTAATTTTAAACCATTTTTTGAAATGGAAAAGTTTGCCCATTAAATTGGTTGGTTTTTAGGATTTTCACAATACAGACCACCTGAAACGGTGGACCTTGAATGAGTCCGATCATTAGCATTAATAATCAGAATTAACTACAGTATATGCGGAGTATGTGAGGCCCTTAATAATGATGCATTTACTATAAATAATAAATAAATATCATACTTATTTTCTCATAAAAGTAACATTTAAATAATAATTAGCTGTATAGCAATAACATACACAGAGTCATACAGGTACTTCATTTTTGACTAATCGACTTTCATTAAAAATATAAAACTCTAATAAAACAGATCGAAATCACTTACTCTATATAACCATTTAGTAAAGATATGTAGAAATCAAATTCTTGATAAGGAAACTGAAAGTTATTTATTGATTAAACTGAAACTGGTATAAGAGAATGCTTTAGATATCATAGAAATATAATAACATAATAATAGACTATAATTTATAAATCGTCAGCTTTTATTCAAATCATTTACAATAATAATAGTCTTCAATACATATATGTAGACAGATATGACAGATACTGTATAATACAATTAATAAAAATTTTGTATAAATTTTAAACAAATATGATTTAAGCAACAGATTCTACTTCTTCTATATAGCGTTCAGTGATATAATCAGCCGCATGTGTGAAGTGCTCAAGAATGCCATACAATGAGTGCAAATGATGGATAAATTGATCAGTCAATTGAGTTGAGTTCTGTCGAGTAAACTCAGAGTCGGTCTCGTGAAACCTCTTGCCATTTGATTCGCTCTCTTGGCTAAGACTCACCAGATCTGTAAAACTAGAAACTGATGACATACTGCTTTGTGACATCTTTCTCGAAGGTATAACCAAGTCTTCCTTCCTCTGAATGCGAGATATCTTGCGCTTTGGAGTGAAGATACTATTATTGACCTCTTCGTGATGATGCGGCTCAAAGAGATCATTCTTCACTGTATTAATCATTCGATAGTATTGGTAAAGATCGTCATTTAGTGTTGTCGTTGCATTTGGCTCGAGATCTCTTAACTTCGATGGTATGAGTACTGCACCATTCATTTCTCTGACCGACTCCACAAAATTTTCAATGATATGGTGATTATAGAGATGTTGATCTTCTTGAGTAAACTTTTGCTGTTTAATAAATCGCTCGCTCAGACTCGGAAACATTTTTTGCACAGATTCTAAATAATCGAACTGACTTTCAAACAAATTATAAGCTTTTTGAGACTCAGCTTTGATTTAGCAAAGAAATTGAAAAACTTATAGCGATTGAGTATTAAAAAATTTAGTCGTTTAGCAATGAATCACTGTTTTAGCAATGCTGTCCTTTTTCGACTCATCTATTTATATACTCTAATAAATGTGTTATCTTATCAAAAAACACAAAGTATAAGTTGACTTTTATTATTGAGAGAATAAACACAAGGCAACCATAATCACATTTATGTGATGTGATGGTGCGATGTGTAGACACGAGATCAGGTTTCACGCTGTTGGAGCCTGTAATGACTATTGATAGCCCCCTTTATACCCTACTTCCGATCAGCTCATCATTAATTATGAACCATTAGTACAGCTTTAATAAAGACAAGTATGGGATAATTTATGAGTGTAAGCCTTCTGTATTTGCTACGTTTCATAACACGTGAACCGGTATTTATTAGTTTTTCTAGTTGTACAATATTGTTGTTATCAATATTTATGGTAATTAATATTGTAGAAATCCTGGAGTATTATTGTTGTACATTTTATTTTTATCTCATTTCTTTTTTGACTTTGCGAAAACCTTCAAATAAATCAGCGAAAGAAACTGATATTTATAATAATTATTAGAAGAGTTTAAGTGACATATTTATAAAAGAAATCTATTCTGTTCTGATTTCTTAAAAAACAACTTATAATAGTCTGTTTCACATTATTTTTTAGCGATTAACCGATTGAACGAATTTATTATTTAATAAATTCATTCAATGATCTAATAATGAGTTAATTATTTACTTTTTCGCATAGTTTTTGCATTATAGTTCTTTTGGATTTGTTATATTATTTATAAGTAACTTACTCTGTATCTTCTTTTCCATTGTACTAGTATCCAGTGCAGTATCAGCCATGGCAAAGAGGGCAGCTGCCCCTAAACATTTCTAGATTTTTGTGTTTTATAAAATTGCAAGATCATGGATTTATGCTATACCTTACACCCCCAGCCGAAAATTTCAGTGTTCTACACTGCTAGTATATAAATAATTAAATATTTTTTGCTGGACTCTAAAATTCTCTACAAAATTCAATTTTTTTGGTTAAATTATAACAACATTTAGTCCCGAAGTATACTGATGCGAAAAATGATCTGACTCATGCGGTCGGAGGCCTATATTTTTGCGATTTATAGATCACAACGATTAAGGAATTGTTATCAAAAATTTAAAATTCTTCTTCCGTCTCCTAATTATCCTTACCCTCGCAGTTATGCCCACAACCTTTTGCAATTAAAAACATAATAAACAGTTTTAAAAACTAAAGAAATCTGTGTTTAATACCAAATAATTATTTAATTTTATTTATTAATCAATTCAAGTAAACAACTCGTTATATCATAAGTTGAGTTTGTTTATAAATTGTGTAAATATTTATAAGTATTTATTTGATTTGTTCACAATATTCTACACTGTATTTCGATTAAAAGGAATTTCTCTATAGAAGAATGAAATCGCTTTCCTATTGAGTACGAGTAGAAATATTTGTGATAAACTATATTACTATCTGAAGAACATTAAATTCGCTGACTATTAAGAAGTACAGGTATTCAATAATTTATATTAACTGATGTGAAGTCGTGAGCTTTGAGGCGTGCTTTTGATAAACTTAAAGTGTTTTATTGCTGATAAAATGGTCTTAAGTGTAATCCATGTGAAAATTCATTAACTTTCTTTCAAAATTATCTTAAACTAAATAACAAAAAGTCACTTAAACTCATTAAGTAATAAAGAAATTCACATAATATTTGGTCGCATTTAATAACAGACCCAGAGGTTCAAAAACCCAATAAATTTGGATAGAAATCTATTTTACTACAAATGCTGTGTTTATTTTTTGAGATTTTTATCTTAAGGATTCAGTTTTCAAATAAATATCAAAAATAGCAAACAATTATTTTTTTAAATAAAATGATATAATTTGCTAAATGTTATCACAATTAAAAAAGTTATTAAATAAAAAATAAATCATAAAAAAGTGTTGAATGCATATAAAAGCAAAATAGCTGTTGTAGTTATTGTTATGCAAACATATAAGAGCTTAAGTTGTGCATTGAATATGAACAATATTGCAAATACTTTATTATGAAAATTAGATCTAAAGGATTTAGATTCAATTTGTCTATCAATTAATAAAATAGAATTCAATTTTAAATATATAATTGTGATTATTTTTGTTTATCATTACAGAATTTTTTTAGGACTTCGCATGAATTCACCGGAAAACGATTGACTCAAAGTTAAAGCTTTTATTGTATTGGTAAATAAAATAAATTATTTGGTGCAAAGCCTATAAAACATACTCTACCCTCTAATGAAAGGTCTGTAACGATAAACAAAAATAATCAGAATTGAGGCGATTCTATACGTGGACAACACATTGACTTCGAGCAAAAGCGAGGAATATCTGCTCGAGAGTGGTGTCGCTGACTAGATAGTCCTCCAGTTGTAACTGGCCTTTCGCCGATTCCATAACCCGAAACAGATGCGACCACTGGACAGATGTGTCAGTGATGTGATAATGTAAAAGGCATTGATGCATGTCTTTCAATACTGCTGAAGGAATGGCTCTTTGGATATACTGCTGAACTTGTGTCACATAACTGGAGTCGTCATTCAATTCTCGCTTTAACTTAATAACAATAGTAAACCCCTGACCGAACTTAGTTCTCAGATGTTGTGTTGGTCCCAAACATTTGAACTTTCCGTTAACCATAATTGCAATACGAGAACAGAGAGCTTCACATTCTTCCATAGAATGTGAGGTCAACACAATCGCTGATTGATATTTCTCTTGAATGTATACCAGAGTTGACCAGATTTTCCTTCTGGCCGCCGGATCCACACCAGCGGTCGGCTCGTCTAGAAATATGACGGGAGGCGTCCCTATAATGGCCAGCGCTAGCGATAGCTTTCTTCGATTACCTCCGCTATAAGTTTCAGTGCATTTATTCGCGTGATTCTGAAGGTCTACCATTTGTATCAAACTATTCACTTCATTTGGAATCATAGCTGAAGGAACGCCTCTCAGTCTCGCGAATAAATACAACATTTCTTCTCCCGTGAGTTTATCGAGCAATGCATCAAATTGTGGACAATAACCGATTTGTTTCTGAAACTTTTTCAAGTCATTCCTTAAACTAAAGTTTCCAATGAATGCATTTCCTTCGGTGAGCGCCAGATCTCCGGTTAACATCGAGAATGTAGTGGTCTTTCCGGCGCCGTTCACTCCTAACAGACCAAAACATTCTTCTTTATGCACTGAAAAAGTCAAGTGATCCACAGCTCTTAAGTTACGGAAATTCTTTGTCAGATCGGTTACAGTCAATGCTTCGTCGCTCCACATTCTGCTGGCGTTCAAGTTTTGGACCCGTTGTTTCTCTCCGACAACGTCCGAGTCATCATTTGATTCAAAATTTCCATTCACTGGAACCATAGCTATACCTGCGCCTGATTTTCGAGCTCTAGATTGCATGAACTGATGCAGAAATCTTTGAATATTTCCTAAAAAGAAAAAGAATGTCAGCAAAAGGTACTTCTTTATGAATAAAAAAAATTTGAATACAAAATACAATAAAAACCTTCTAATACAAGAAGAATAATCATAAACAAAAAGCCATCGATAACCAGATATACAAATTCTTGTCCGACACCAAAGCTATCAAACAGTAGCGGATTTTTGGATTCATAGCATTGGTTATTAGGTTCACATTTTTCTTTACAACAGCCGTAAAGTATTTCCTTATTTGTGACATAAGAACACAGAGACGTCATGTTTTGTTTCGCTGAATATTCTTTACAGAGCTGTGCAAATGAACCGATTCTGTAGAGCTTTTGTATACCAAAACTCATTGAGAAGACGGGCATAAAACGTAATATGTTGAGAATTAAATCAAAAGTACTTTTTGAAACAGGCGTTAAATTCATTACATTCATCATGAAGTCGAGTATACCCATCGCTGAATTGGCTATTAATCCAAATAATAAATAAATAATAACCAAAACTGCGAAACCAGTGGACGGCTTTTTGAGCCAATGCGATAAACAATAGGCAAGTGGTATAGAAGCGAAACCAAACAGAGTTAACATCAAAAACAAACCGATAGCAGTGTTTGTTTGAGCGAAAAATATTTTATTAAAGTCGAAAATTGCAAATATTACATAAATAACAACAATAACTATCAGATGATTGATCAAATCGAACACAAAATTGCAGGCCCAGAACGTCTTCGATGATAATCCAGTCATTAATTGCAATAATTTTGCTTTAGATGTCCGCTCATTGATGGGAAACAATACATAAGACGCAGCAATAAATGGTACAGTGATTGGAGTCAAAAGAAGACAAGACACGGCCCAACCGAATATGACAGCAGCGAAGTTGATCCTATTTTCACTCATAGACAACGGATGATTATTAACTGTTATCGAGATTTTCTCTGAAGGTATGAAATAATTAAGTAATGCTTCGAATATTAGATTTATAGAAATAGGCATTGAATGAGTGGCTTCATTGTTATAATAGGAGCCGATCTCTAGTTTATTATCTCCTGTTTTATTAATTACAACTCCAGTTAAATAAGATTTGATATAATTATCCAAATTATTGGCATATCTAAGCGCCCATTCATTAGGGTCTTCACTAGCCAAAAATGAAGTATTAATGCCATAACTATCAGCAGTTGTTTGATATGATCTTCCGAATTCATTAAAATCGTTTGATTCAAAAAAGCCATTTGTATTGCCATATAATTGCTTTATATTTAAATTAAGACTTTTTGTTTCACTTGAAATTGAGTTTCTGATACCATAATCAGAGAGCAGAACAACAATGAATAGAAGTCCCGGAACTAACAGTTGAAAGCACATCATTGGCCAATACCTCTTCGCGAAGTGAAACCTCTTAATCAATAAACCGATGACACGATTCTTGAACAGATCAGCGCCTGTTAACTGAATGGCACTCTTTTGAAGTAAGGAATCATGTGACTGTTCTTTCAAACTTTTGCGATTGTGTTTCACATCATCTTCCATGTCATGACTCACGCGAAGAAATACGTCTTCCATTGTAGTGATTGATAGTCCACACGAAGCGATACCAAACTTGTCTTTATTTCGCTCGATTTCATCAAAAAGATTGGGGAAAACTGCTGTTGAAGTTTCGCAATTGTAGTTGTTATTGCTCTCTAATGAATAAATAACTTCTGATTGTATTTCACTGTGAAGATGACATTTTGGTAAATGTCTTCTTAAGCAATGTCCTATTGAATCAATGTTAAAACCCACTCCCTTTGAAATTCTCAAATGATAGCCGGCGCCAAAGCATTTCTTAAGAAACATCGGAGAACCACAACATTTGACTCTTCCCTCAGACATAATTGCAATGCGATCGCCGAGAACCTAAAGTTCATAAATGTAATAATTAGTTATTTTATATGCTTTTAAGAAATTCTCTATCAATTGAAAATAATTTCTCATTATTATTGCTTTACTTCAATGCGAATTAGAGTCCAATATATAAGGAATTCATGTATAGTATTATTGAATGAATGAATAAACGAAAGCTTTATGTGTTAGTCTGTAATCTACCTGTAATTTGCATTTAAAGTAAAGCACGCACTGCTACTAATGCTACTTATTCTCAATTGGAAAGGACTTTGAGAAGAGCCTATAGAATACGTACATCTGCTTCTTCCATATAATGTGTAGTCAACAAAATAGTTCTTTCAGTGCGTAAAAGTTGTAACAAATCCCAAACAGCTCTTCTCGCTTCGGGATCCATACCAGAAGTAGGCTCATCAAGAATTAGGATTTTAGTGCCGCCAATCATTGCTATGCCCAGAGATAACTTGCGTTTCATTCCTCCAGACAGGCATTCAGCCAAAGCATGCTTTTTATCAGTTAATCTCAACATCTCTAGAGTTCGATCTACTTCTCTATCGACTAAACTCCATTGAAATCCTTTCACAATAGCATAAAGTTTGAGATGTTGGGCAACAGTTAACTCATTGTAAATTATATTTTCCTATTATTTATCAATAATAATAATAATGAAAATTAGTTAAAAGCACTTCAATTACAAAATATATTTTCAAAATAAAAACCTGTGGACATAATCCCAGACTCCTTCTCGCTTTATTGGTTTCCGTTTCGATATTATATCCGTCAACATATACTGAACCAGAAGTGGGCGGAAAAATACCGGTTATCATATTCATTGTGGTTGTCTTTCCGGCGCCGTTATGTCCCAGAAGTACTGTTATTTGTCCGCTATATATATTGAGTGACACGTTCTGCACAGCAATCTTTCTTCTGCTACCAATGCCTCCAAACTCTTTATGCAAATCTCTAACTCTAATACCAATCGGTGTTTCTGGTTCTCCCTCAAAGTTTTTCGAATCACTCCTTTGAAAACTTTTTTCTTTGAAATCTTTTTCTCTATATCTTGATGGACACCAATAGGACCCCGAAAATGGAAAATAGAACGGTTTGGGGACTCCGTACTGATAGGGCCAAATGGCGTCGATATACCAAATAAGTATTCCGTACACAATACACGACAATAACATCATAAACATAACTAATCCAAGCGTTAAACTATTATAAAGTGATGTGTGACTGTATAATACATTCCATTGAGCGCCGATTCCAATCACTTCGAACTGACCGAACAGAGCCAAACACCAGGAAAGGCCCATATTTGGTAATATAGATGAGAAAAGACGCGCCGGATTGGTCTTTATTATATCCATATCTTTGTGGAATAATGGGTTCAAAATACCGAGCGGTACACCATATGATACGATCCATAGTATAACTGTTACGATTACTGCTAATACAGGCCTATTGAATACGGTTGTGATTAACATACAGAACAGTATTGATTGCGCGCTGTATAGGACCAGAACTATAAAGAATAGAAAGCCATCGGAGAAGTTCATCACTGGATCGCCACCAAAACCAACGCAGAAAAACATAGCAAACAACACGCTATGGAATATCATTATTGTGAAGTACGATATGAAGTGTGAGCCCCAAAAAACCCAATCAGACATTCCTATCATACGTAACA
Organism: Nanhermannia elegantula; assembly: GCA_034699485.1. Classification (NCBI taxonomy): domain Eukaryota; kingdom Metazoa; phylum Arthropoda; class Arachnida; order Sarcoptiformes; family Nanhermanniidae; genus Nanhermannia; species Nanhermannia elegantula. The sequence continues at coordinate 10,463 of JAQGCH010003151.1, forward strand.
TCTCTTTAGCTTTTGCCACCTTTTCATCAGTAATTCGCTTAACAATGAGCGGACACATCACTACATAACCGATAACAATAGCGGCCGCCACCAGGTCTTGGAGTGAAAACACCTGATCCTGTTTTCCTTTTTCTATGAACTTAGGGTACGGATAACGGAATGCTTTGAAAGACGATATTCTTATTCCTTTACCATTAGCTTCAGTTTGTTTACTAAGAAACGCCTCATTAATAAGTGTCTGAAGTGGACAAAAATTGAGGCTATAGTCGTAGACCTCGATAGCGGGTCCGGGAAATAGCTTAACAGGAAATAAACGATTCACATGAAGAGCCATATCACCGAACATTCTTATTGTGTACTTAAAGTCTTTGGTTGTTTGGGCATTTTGTAGGCTATCGTCGAATATAACGCCATAAATATTACGAATAAAGTTGACGTCAACTGATTCGTTGGCAACAAATGATTCCATTTTTGCGTTAACTAAACCCTCGTTCGGGAGACCGTTCACCTCAATATCGCCAAAACCATAGCTTTTGACTCTTGACATGATATCATTAGTAAAGCTATTGATGGGTCCGTAATAAATAATGGCTTTAAAATAGAAATCTTTGTTCACTGAATCGATATTCATAGTGGGCTTTCTGTAAATCTTGGGTCCAATCCATTTGCTAT
>JAQGCH010003152.1:0-11133 GCA_034699485.1 Nanhermannia elegantula
ATTGATTAAATTTTCGCTGAAAACACTAAATTTAGTACTTTTATACTGAATTTGGTGTTTTCCAACGATAACTGAGATTGAGACTAATTTTTAAAAGACTGAGACTAAGACTGAGACTGAAAATTTTTTAGGACTAAGACTAAGACTGAGACTGAGACTGAAAATTTTTAGGACTAAGACTGAGACTGAGACTGAGACTGAAATTTTTTTGAGACTAAGACTGAGACTGAGACTGAGACTGAAATTTTTTAAAAGCTAAGACTGAGACTGAGACTGAATTAAAAAGTTGAGACTGACCCATCACTAATTAAAATGAAGCGTTTCAATCACTGTTGTATTTCTGGCGAATTCATTTTCAAATAAATGCAGGCAAAGAATGTTAGACTATTTAATATGATTTCAGTTATACTTTTAAATAATCAATGCATGAAATCTATTAAATTTGGTTTTTATTGCTTCAGAAGTTTTTGTAATTTTCATATCAAGTTAATCTATGAATGCAATGAATACATCTGATGCCAATGTTTATAGTTATATGTCATGATATAATTCAAACATCCAGTGAAAACATGAAAGCAATTATTGTGTTCCATATAAACCGCTCAAAAGTAGTAAATTACTTAAACGTTAGTAAAATAGCTTAAACGTCAATTCAATGATAATAAATCCCCATAACATGATTCAGTGATATCCCAAACTCTCGTTTGTTTCCAATGATATATTATACGCTAAAATCTATTTGTATCCAATGCACTGAATCATGATTGTGGTCAATAAAATGCAATCATATCATAGAAATCATTACGTGTACAATATAGTTAGCACCTGGTTCTAAATACGAGCGCAAATATTGTAATATGCTATGGGGGGCATTGAGGGGCAGGTGAGGGTGCAATCATATAGTGCTTTATGCTTCTACACTGATTTGCTTCAATACATATCCTGTAATTATATAAACTAAAAATTAATAGCTTTTACTTTCTATATTTAGTATATCCCTCTCTTCTATTAGACTATTGAAACTTCGATTATATCAAACTTTCAGTGTTTTATATTTTGACTCAGAATATCATAAAATCATTTATAGATTTATGGCTCTCAGGTTATTAAGAGAAATAATTTTTTATAAACACAGCTTCACTTCATTTAAAACTGAAAGATAATGGAAAAGCAGTAAATTATAATAAAAGCTAATTTATATGCTTTCAAAGGAATAGAGATAGAAAGGGGAAGTCCTTCTTGTAATGCCTCATCACATACTCCTTTCCAATTTATTAATCTCCAAAACATAATTCAGTTTTGAATCAGTCGATGCAGATGCAGATGTTTAGATTGATCTGACTTTAGCTTTATTACAAACTTTCTCGAGTGGAATAATGAGTCAAAAAGTGGTGTATAAAAAGAGAAACTGGAATCAAATAGCAATCTTTCTATAACTTAATGTAAATATTCATCTCACATACATATAATCATTGCATAGTTATATTTACTTTTATAAATTACAAAACCAGGTGTAAAATACAATTTATTTTAAGGCCTCTTTAGAAACAATGTTTAGTAAATGAAAAGTTTTTGTTTAAAAGCCAAAAATTTGTTAAACCTCTGTGATTGAGAACCACCTGGTCTTAAGTACTTGAAAGTGATCCTCTTTAGTTTTATCCATATTGACGGATGCAGCCATTGGATTATCATTACCTAAATTTAAGTATCATTAATCGCTCTCTTGTTAACTGAGATTCAACTGTCAAACAACAGTGCTCTTCAAAAGTATTGACAAATCTATTTTTCAATTCATATAAAAATGAATTTACGACAAAAATCTTAACATTTATGTCAGTATTGACTGTATTGAATGATAGTCGCATGTCTTGGAGTACAGTGTTGTGCTGCAGCTGCACATTAAGAGCAACAGCACAACTAAGATCATGGGACGCGTGTTCTCCACGTGCCAGTAATACAAAGTAATATACTTTGAGGTGAAGAGCAGATGTTGGCGCGTGTGTCGGGTTTAGTTTTGAACTAGAGTTCGGAGTAGAAAACTCGTATCTAAGACAAACAGTTCGTATTCTTTCACTTATTTATGCAGGTCCTTACCCTTACTCCAACCAAACCAACTGATGCGTGCGCCTCAAGGTTTTTTGCATAAAAAGTGAATCAATTGTATTATATTTTCAATATCATACACGAGCCCACCGTTTATAATTTCAATATTCTAGTAAAAAAGAAGAAAAACACTCGCATCTGGAGCTCAGTTTCTTTTCTAGAATAAACTTAAAGCTTATTCCATTGAGTAGTGTTATTATTATAAATGCATTTATAATTTTATAAGTTTGCAATAAATTTTATTCATTGATCGTCGCTTTGATCAAAAAATAGCACTCTATAATAATAAGTTGAGTCTCTGCTGTACATTTTCTGTAAATTTCATAATAATAATGTTTATAAATACTTTAAATAAAAAGGTGACATATCTGGAGCATTAAAAGCATTCATTTAAGTATTTATTTCTTAATGTGAATTGTCAGGTGTGTATAAGCTTACGAATACCTGAGACGAACTTTAACATTAATATCTTACGTTTAATTTAGTTCAAGTAAATTATAGCTACGATAACGTGATGCTTACTCTTATTTTTTGTTGAATATCGATTTATATCAGATATTTTATCGCTTTTTTGCTGCACTTAATTTGAAACTTAATTTAAATTTCACAATATTTTAATAATACTCATAACATGAGAAAATAGTACAATAATTATTATATTTCTTTATTTTAAATTGAATTATTCAAAACAGTGCTATTTAACAAATAATTGCTTATTAAATAAGATAAAATTTAATGCTAAACTGACAATATTACTGATACAGTAAAACGATAATATCGGTTAGAATTAGGGTTAAAATGATCGCATTATTGTTAGTCAGTTAAATATTAGTGATATCAGATTAAGGGAAATAAAGCAAAAGTAATACTAATTTAATATAAGTATATTTACAAATTACTATTACCATTAGCTTCTCATTAAGCATGAAGTCTAGGACAATAACAAGGAAGCATGTGTTTCTACTGAAATTATTGCACAAATGTCTGTATTCTACAGGCAAATGTCCATTATCTGTTGATTCGTGTCTATTCACGAAACGAGTGAACTTACAGACGGCTAATATTGATCACTAATTATTATTACCCTTGAAATCAGTATTTCACCCAAAATCGTGCCCTAATTTTATTAGGTTTTCGTGTCTTATTAAAAAACCCTCAACTCATACCAGTACTGCACTAATTTAATTGCCTCTGCCATCAGAATCGTCACATCTTTGTATTCCATTAGTTTATCTTCTCTGAGTGGTGAGGGTTTCTGCCTTTTAGTTACCTTTCCGTCTTCTCTCCTTCTCTTTAACATACATTTGCTAATCGATAAGAACATAGGCATAGACATAGGCATAGGCAGCTGCAATCGACTTCTAGTACTCAACAGGACGTGATCCTAATATTCTTTGCTTAACACCTGGCTATTGGCTTTATTTTGTCGTATATTTAAGATATTAAAAAGCGTCGCATATTTTTTATTATTAAGTTGTTTGATGTCTGAGTTGTGAGACCGCAATCAAAACTATCATTTATTAAATACTTTATATAATCGAGTCAACAAATAGTATGGTGGTATACATTGTAATCATTTACTTACCTCTCCTCTTAAGATAATTTTGAGAGAGTTCATATAGAAAAGTGTATTACAAGAAATCTCTGAGCTTTGAAGTAGAAATTACATTAAGAAACAGATGGTATTTGCCTCACCATCACGTAAATAATCATTGAGTTTAACCAAAATGTATACAAATCTAAGACTAGAGCTTCATATTATACCGGTAGTTATGCTCGAGTTAAGATTTTAAGTAAAGCTTGAGTTGTTGACCTCACTGTTTAACATTTAAAACAACATTAGTTTGCTTTTGATTTCAATAATCAAAATAGATATCGTAAGAACATTAAGAACATGTGCAAAAATGAAATTATTTGCTCTCAAAATCCATTAAAATGCAAGAAGTTCTGCAATAGTTTATCTAAAGTTTTAAATCAATTTTCGACTTTTGACACACAAGCTGTACAAAAGTTTTACGTTTATGTTTTGCAGACTTATTAGTTAATACCCCTCGAGCAGCAAAAGGTGTGCTTTGTTTTGAATGTTATGTTTTTTGTGATACCAAAAAAAGTATAGCCCGGTGTTGTGTTATGGATGCAGGTGTGATATTGAATACGGATAACACGAGCAAACAGTTAAATGAAATAACTATAACTACTTGATCGTGATATAAGAGCAAAAAAACTAAAGCTTGATCTCTATAGTTTCATAGCATATATATAACCGACATCAGGCACTGATTTCCGTCCGTTATTATCAGCCGATTTTGGAGTTAACAGACACTGATTCACTTATTTTTAGTTTGCATAAAACTAAATAAAGTTACTATATTTAAAAAGAGGGCTTATTTTAGTGCTATACTTCTCAGCTATAAAAACTCCTACGACTCAACAATTTGTTCATTCAATTCACCAAATATTTTCAATTGTGACAAAAAATAAATAAATTTTTTCAAATTCATATTTTATTTTTTTTAATGCTGAAAATTTTATTAATTTTCTATTTTAATGACTATATTAAAACTTATTCATATTTACTTAAAATTTATAAACTTAAATCTCAACAAAAATTTAAAGTTTGGGCTAAATTAAAAAAATAAAATAATCTGAAATGAAATAATATTATTAAGAAATAGTTACAATACATTGCAAATCGAGAAATGTTAGGTATTTTTTATTAGGTTGAGAATTTTTTGCCAGTATATGAAGAAATGTATTTCGCTAGAATTAGTTGAAATGTTATTGCTCTTAATTAATCTCTAGCGAAAGTTAAACAGTTATTATCTTGAGCCCAACAGGTGTCTGGCACGCGTTTGTCTCAAGTATTGAGTAAATTTCTAACTAATAAAACATTTTTTCAATGTTGGCTCACTTTATCAACTCCAAGTGCTTTTTTGCAATCGGTCTCTATTTCCTCTGTAATAAAATTAAATTTTTGTTCATCACTACCCACCACTACTTGATGTTCGATGTTTACTATGCGTTCATATTTGCAATAATTAATTGCAAAAAAAAAAAAATTCAAACTAAATATAATTTATTCGAAATTGAAGTGAAGCAAAAGCTGATAATTAGCGGTGTTGTGCAATTTCTTGTTTATGCTTACGAGTCAGTGGTGAGTATAGTATAAATTTATAATTGCTTCATTCGCTAACCATCTGGCTTTGTGTTTGCATTTAACACTTTTTCGAGTGGTTCTATGCCATCAACTCCAAGCCAACGACACTTATCTCAATTGTCGCCTCTCTCTCTCTCTATATCATCCCCTCGATTCGAATTAAGCTCAATCATTATCGTCCCCTATTCTTTAGTTTACTTCATATACGTGTTGAGAATACTTTTCGCTCAAATATAATTAATATTTATTTTAAAAGTGTTTTTATAGCACAAACTTTTGTCCTTAACGTTAACCCAAATAGTGGCTATTCTTTTATTTATTTAACGTCCACTATCTGTTGGTCACTTTGTCGGTTGAATTTAAAACTGCCTTTTATTGTCCATTAGAAGATGATTTATATAAGAGTTTGATTTTCATTTATGTTACATTCGAATGGACTCTTGTCGCGCTCGCACCACAGGAAAAGCTACAGGAGCAGATGTCAAGAAGAAGAAGAAGGTATACGATCGCTTGGGTGAGGCTCACCAAAAGTTTAAAAGATCTACAACATCAATACATGCGAAGTTATATTAGTGTAAGACCAGTAGATTTTCTATAGGCAAATAAGTTGCTGCAGGCTTTCGATTGTGTTAGGCTTTTCCGGTGTAAACTTTAAATTTATCGATATTTAGTCAATAATAAAATTCAATTTTGAAAACTAAGTTTTGAGTCTTTTTCAATAATTAAAAAAGTGACTATAGATATGCTATTGGGAGCAATTAAATAGTCTTTTATTGGCTCATTTCGACTAAAAACATTTCAACTAAAAACATTTACTATAATTATTATTGCAGCTAAAAGAATAATTTTGTTGTAAATTAACTAAACTTTGAATATTATCTTTTGCCTAAATTACCCAAATTTTAGATTTATATCGAGCATAATATATTGTGGCAGCTTTTAAGTTAAATTTACTCACACTAACTCTCTATTCCTGCTTATCCTACCCCCACATATATCTTCAACTGCGAAAGGAAATGGTTAAAAAATAGCAAATTTGTGTTGAGTGATGTCGTGTTTTTTTCTTTTCCACTTTGCGAAAGCTTTCAATTTTTGCTCCAATATAAAGGTTTTATGAGTCATTCAGTTTTTTTAAAATGCTCAAAAAATTATATTTAAAATATTTTTAATCTCAAGTATTTTGTCATTTATTTCAAAATATTTATTTAAAGCCTCAATAAATTCTAAACTGATTTAAAAAGTTTTGCCAATTTTTCTGTTGATTTATTTTTTAGATAGTGCTCGTAATTCCACTCCCAGATCATACTCTATATGCATCGGTGATTATCAATTGAGTCATTTTAAAATTTAAAATCTCCTTCACTACTATTGAAAACTTTTTCTAAGGTTTATGATTTGAGAGTCCCTTTTCTGGTCAATTTTTTGTCGCAAAGGAGTCCCTGTATTGAAGTGTGTCTCGATCTTTTCCGTTCTCTGCCTTCTCTCGTTCCTCTTCTCTTTCTCGACTTCATTTCCTGTCCAGCTGTCCTGCTATATGAGGAGCACAATCAAGATTTATATATATCTTCCTGCTTACGATTTTTAGGATAAGGTCTTTGCTGTTAAGTCTTTGATTACGATTATTTTATTGGTAACAAAATCTGTTTATGAAATATTTTGAGAAACTTTTATATAATCGATGATAAAACATGCAGTACCACTACCACAAGGGCCTCAATATTTTTTTACTTTTAGCTTGTTTAAATCATAGCGAGCAGGAAACAGTTGCCATTTCCCACGACATTATAACTCTTGAGTTCCTGTTGAGGGTATCAACTAATATGATATATCATTTTAATAGCAAATATTGTTTTTGTTAATCAAACGATGGCCACAATTATTTCTATGCAACAAAAGAAGAACAATATTAAGCTCATTTATTCTTTATTAATTTGAGAGATGCCCTACAAAAGGAGAAATCAATTTTCTTATCAGTTAAACAACATTTTATTCATTCTTAAAACTACTTTCACTCATGAAATGACTGCCAAATTAATTCATAAGATATCATTGTTAGTGTAAAATGAACCTTAAAATAATTATTGTTGTTTAATATTTCAATGATAATTATATTTTTATAGCCCTTTAATACAAAAGATAGGGTGGAGTTGAGAAAATATGAAAATGAGACGTTTCTATTATACTAGTACTGTATTATGATTGTAAACTTTATAATGGGCCATAACAAGGACACCATTCTATTAAACAGATGAATTTAAATTGTTTTTAATTATTTTCACCTGATATTTATTGACTGCATTGAATAATTTCGTTTAATTTAAACGTATTATTTATTCAATGAAATGTTTCTTAATTTATTGCGAAAAAATTATATAATTTTGCGAATGAGACCACTTTTGAATTTATAAGAACACCAGTAATTAATGATAAAAATGTTGAAATACTAGTAGGAATGCAAATGAAATAATTGAAGTGTTTTTTAATTAATCCAACAAATACTTGAATAGAGTATTACAAGTGAACGCTTAACAAATCATCCATGAAAAGCATTCATTTATCCTTTCAGTAGTTAATTGATGAAATGCAGCTTTCATTCAACTCATTCAACGGTACTGTACTGTATATACTGTATCTGATAATGAAAGTAAAAACATGTCTTCAATCATATCCATTTCCGTTGAATATAAGTCGTTGTTGTTGTTATGCATTTACATTATCTTAAAACAAAGAATTGCATTCATTGTATCCCAAGTGTCACATATCAATTGTGTCATTATCTAAGTAGTGCCACAAGTGTTTGATGCTGTGGTTTTCGATAAGACCCAAAAATAAATAATGCGTTTGTGTAGATTTAATATTTGCATCCGAACATCTAATATCAGAGAAGAGCATTACAATCAGCTCATTGTACTCTTAAATATAAGAGCAATAGTGGTATAAATGTTTAAGTGATATCGGTTTCCGACTCGTGACCAACATTTGTTCAATTACTTACCTTATTCTTGGGTTTATTAATACAAATACAGTTTGAAAGAAACACGAAGTGCATGTGTTCATCAGTAAAGCTTAATAACAAATATAAAAATAGGGAGGCTTTAAAATAATGGTATTTGCATTGGTGCCAAAGCACAGATGGTGGTGACCGAATTCTAAATAAATTCGATGTATCGGAAGTTAGCTTATACTACACCGTATTTACCGTATACTAGACTTGTAAGACTATAAACTTTTGTATTGTAATGTTGAGGACACAACGGGCCACTTGTTATAATCATTTGGTCGCAAGTGCTCATTGGCAGAGACATTGCCGGCTGCATACGTCTAACGTCAGTCTAACTGATACCACAATCCAGATGCAAATTTTAAAAGAAAACCTTCTACTCTTACTCAGGGAAAATCTTTTTCAATGTCTTTTATTATGATTTTTCAGATCCTCACCAGTAAGGGAGAGGTGACTCTATTTTACTTACACATTGCATCTGCAGTTTTTGTTGCACTACCTCTAACACTCTTCAGTAAGGCAGCACATAAGGGGCTTTTCTCCAGACAAAAACTTAATGTGTTGGAAAAGTTGCCGTTTATTCACTGATATCCCATTGCCAGGTCGTACTGCGTTGTCATAGATTTGGTTCTTATTCTTTTGCTTAGCCCTCTCTTTCTCTTTTTTCTTTCTTTCTGTACCTCTTCTCCCCTCCTCTCTCTCTCTCTCTCTCTCTCTCTCTCTCTCTCTCTCTCGAACAGCAGCCGGTGTTGACGCGTGCAACGTGTTGTGAAGACGCAAGACGCGTGCTGTTGTTACTGCAGTTCAAAAGACAGCTGCCATTACTTTTAACATATTGCTGATTACGGAAAATTTGAAGCCCCATAGGGGCTAACTTAAAACGACGGCACGTGCCGCGAGTGTGACTTTGATTATACTCAATGCTGAGTAATGTCATATTGAATGCATTTCGATACTGTGTTCGATAAATTCCGTCACTTTAAAACATTTATATCAATATTTACTATTTATAAAAGTTTATGTTCAGTTATGAATTCCTTTTATTTGAAATGAGCATAAGTTTATATTACATCTCGAAATCAATGTTCCAAAAGCTGTACTATCTTTAAGATATAGATGTGGTTGAAAATTACTTTTATTTTTCATAACAGAAAAGAAACATAAATGGAGTTTTCTTATAAACTGTTAAATGAAGTTAAAATAGCAATAAATTAATTTTGAATATAAAATATTTTCCCTGTCGTTAATGATGATCACTAATTGACTAACATTTAAGAACATACACAATATTTGCAGAGTTAGTCTTTTCAGTGCGAAGCTTATTTTCAATACAAACTTACAACTTGAAAGTATATAAAAGAAAGGAAATGGGTTGTGACTCTAGTCTCTGCTCTCTGTTGCTGATGTCTATGCACTATTGCTAAGAGAAACCAAAGAAAGAGAGGAAAATGAGACGGAGAGAGAGAGAGAGAGGAGAGAGAGAGAGAGCAAGAAGACAGAAGACAGGTGTGCACTGCTCCAGAGATGTGTGACAGCTGCTCTCTGTATCTTAGCCGAGTACACACTAAAACAGCAAAGATGCCCAATACATAAGTTTATTGGTTATCGCCGTACATATGTTTTAGTTATTGACTCATTGGTTATTTGAAAATTTGACACTTTATTAGTATTAAATAATAAACTCAATTCATTTGACAGATTTGAAAAACAATAATGAATTATAAATAAACACACGAACAGATTGCTTATATGAAAACAATAACTATTAGAATTGTCAGTTGAGATGTGGGTTCACCTATTTCTAGATTCAATTTTATTCTTGAGCCTAGAAAAGGCCCAAACCTGAGGCAGAATATTTAATAAAAAGTTCATTGATATCGTAGAATCAGAGCATTACTGAATAGTGCAGTACGTGTTGTTATTGTCAATTCGGTTCTGTATATTATGTTACAGAATAAAAAAGTTTTTTCTTTCTCTGTTCTTCAGAACCCTCTAAGAGTTAGTCGACGCACGCGTTTTAAAGGCGTTCTTCAATACATGCTATGAAATAAGAGGGGATATGAAGAACTAGTGGCTATACTACTGCTATAAGATATGTCGTTATGTTCCCTCTGTTGCATGCGATTGAGGCGGGTTTAGATACGTTAAAAAGGTGGTCTCTATTGAGCCCGAAGCATGATTTTCGGGAGAGTATAGCTTATGAGCTGACTAAAGCTGAATAGATATTGTGCTACTACTAGTCACCGACTGTACCTGATAGTAGACGGTTCAGCTTTGCCATAGGCTTGCTTCAGCTTGTGCTCAACCATATATACAAGTTTATAAGATATACACTTTTGAGTTTGAAAGAAATTGTACTCTTTCTCAACACTAATAATTGCGTTTATTTGTGTGCTTTTAATACTGAAAATGTAATGAACTGTTTATAATGTTATCATTTGGTTTGTCATATCATTTGTTTGTTTGTCATCATTCGTATATGAATTTTATGATAACTTATTTGATATGACGTTCACTTCATTGAAGTTAAATGCGTTCAACTTTTGGATTATCAAAAATAGCGACTAATTGTCATTCATTCCTAGTCTTGATCTCATAACTTAATTCACAATAAATCGAAAACTTATTGATCTCTCAATTATGTCGCGATTATTGTTATCACCAATTATTGGATATTAAATATAGTTTTTGCTGTTTTGCTCGTAAAACAAGAAAAAGTTTTGAAGTTTTGATACTTATGATTGTTTATTGAGACCGCTGTGCGTCGCTCTCTATCATTAGACACCACTTATAGCTTATTATTGAATCTGAGAATAGCGGCGACTATAGTAGTATTGGCTTATATTGGCTTAAGTTATATCATATTTGTTTC
>JAQGCH010003153.1:0-11129 GCA_034699485.1 Nanhermannia elegantula
TTTAATTAGTTTTAAAGAGAAAAATTTCACATTTTTTGGTTTTAATTAGTTTAAAATATAAAATATATAATTTTAATGACAAAAATTTAAAGAAAAGATGATTTAGTTTTCGCAAAAGAGATATATATAAAAACCACTTCTAATGTAAAAGTATTTTGAATATTTTTTGAGTTGAAATTTATCTGATAAGGGTTTTGGGAGATATAACTTGTTTTTTAATAAATACTTTAATCCTATTGTGAAAATATGTTAATTATTTGTTGAAACATATTTTTGAAAGTAGGATTTTGTTCTAGTTCAACTAAGAAAGTTGGGTCTCTAGCTATACCTATAATGTTATAGAGTTGACTCCCGTTATAATCAACTAGAGATATAGTGAACGGATTTCTCCTGCATTTCATCGTTCACTATAACGAGAGTCTACTGTATAAAAGTGTTGGTGTATTACAGGAAGTAAAATGTAGATTATTATTCAGTTATTTGCAGAAATTTAAATTTGCTTACAATGAAGTTATTCATCTCTTAAACTTAATGATATGAATTGACGTCCTTTCATTTTTTTAATGAAAAGAGAAAATTAGATATACTTACTTCTCAGAATCTACATATTGCCTAGTTGCAATTCTTTAATGTGAAATTAATTTAAAAATTGTTTCAATTGTATAAACAGATACCTTATCGGATATTGTGGAATAAACAACATTTATATTGTTTATACATTTATTCATATGAGTTAGTAAAGTAAATATATGATAACATTTGTAGATTCAATTAATTAACAAATCTATGTGTTTTATAATAATTGAAATCATTATTGTTATAGAATTTGGAGTGCTTTTGCCTTTTTGATAAACCTTTAACTTTTATCACAAAAAAACTCGGGTGTAGTTCCGAAAAAGGCCCGAAAATTTTTTAGTGAATATATATATTTTCTGATTCAATTTAGAGAGTAGATTTCACATAGAAATTGTAAGCCCCGGATATGCCCCCATTTTAGAGAAATAAATTTTTGAAAAAAAATTTTTCCATAAACTCCCATAATAAAAATTTTTGTTTTTTATATAATAGGCCTCTATGGAAAAAATTCTATTTCTCCATCCGAAATTCTTATATAGTATACTATTTCATTCAGTTCTTTGAGTTGAGCAAACTGATACCAAACTCGACCTGATTTGACAAATTAAACCTTGCCACGCTGAATAATCTGAATATTTCTAAATATTTTGTATTTATGGATAGTATTGATAGTATAGATTTATTACTTTATGTTGTTTTGATGTCATTTCAATTAAAGTCTGTTATCACAAGTTATTATAATTTCGAAATAATAACTCGTTTCTATATAAGAGAAATCAGAGCATTTCCAACAATAACTGTAAACAAATTATTGACTGATTTTAATAAATCACAAGAAATATATCCTACGATGAAAGCTGAACTCAATCATCAGTTAAATATGCAAGATCAAATTAATTTGGAGTATTTTACATACTTTTTTATCGGAGAACAGAAATAATGAAATGCATGAAGTTTTGGTATTTGATAACATAATAAAATTATGTAATATTATATCTAATAATAAAATAAATGAAATCTATAATTTTATACTTTAATAAACTTGATTAATTTCATGACCGTACTATCGGCGGAAAAAGTATTTGTTGAATCGTACAGGTTCGCGCTCATCAACTAGTATATGCATCCAATCGTATTCAATGTTCTCTTAATAATATACTAGAACCACCCTGGCATTTAGTGCCAACATAAAACTTTTGTACATATCCCGTAGAATTATTATTTTAAAAAATTATGTTTAAATTGAATGCAATAAATAAACAAAAGCGCTTGTTTTTATAAAATTTTTCTGCTTGTGTGCTGTATAGTTTGAATATAGAGCACACGCATTTTGAAAGTGTGACAGAAAGACAGAATGACTCTGTATACTGAGTAGTATAGATAGTCTTATTGTTATATCTATTTTTAAGCCTGAGATTTAACATACTTTTGCCACCGATAGTACATTTACAGTTAGCAAATTGCTATCACTTAATAAGCGATCAAACAAATAATATAAGATATAATGACAAAAATAAATGACTTATGTTTTATTTCACAATAAAATTTAATATTGTATTATCATTAGAGCTAAAAATAAGATCAAAGAAACGATAAAATCAATATTTCAAGAAATATATATAAATTAAACTTAGAGGAAGTACTCTAGTGTTATACCTTTGTCAATGCTATTGATATTGCTATTAAAAAATTAATATTTTAAACGCTCAAAATTTTTGTTATAATATTGAAGTAAAATTGCTTTGAAGTAATTCATAGTATTGACAAAATGAATGATTGCATTAAATCAGAATTGAATAATACAATAAATGGACAGCAATTGAGAGTTGCAGTGGTAGACCCGTGCGGGACAAGTGTCTATTTTCTTGGTTTACTCAGAGATAAGTTTAATTATTCTTTGAAAGTCGAGAATATAAACGGAAGTGGACTGAAGTTTAGGCAATGGGATGGCGCGGCTCTAAAATTGGCCAAAAATGAGAGCGACATTGGGATAACAGATTTCGCAGCTATTTATAAGCGCTATTTGTTGGCAGATATTTCCCCAACAATGGGATATTCTTTTACTGTCTCTATTCTGAGTGGAAGAGTATATGACAATAAAAATTTTAATATTTTCAATTTTCTGTTCTCATTCAGCACCAATTTATGGCTCTTGTATTTTATGACTATAATTGCATTATCTCTCATACATAGTATTCTGAGATTACAAGAAAATCAATTTCGTATAAATATTAAGTCATTCACTTTTTCCGTATATAATATATTTGTTCACCATTTATATGCATTTTTTGGACAAACGCTTTCTTCACATAATTACAAATTGTTGACTAAATTTAAAAAATTTTATTTATTTGGTTTATGGCTCTTATTGTCAACTTTTATGACACAAAACTTTGATTCTGTACTTCTATCAAACATTGTTTATAAACCGTATTCAATAATGAATTCTCTCGAAGATATTGTCGACAAAATAAGAACACATTCTATTAAGGTTAAGATAGTATCCTCTCCTTTAATAAGAAGTTATTTCAAGGAAGCTAACGATCCGATTATGAGAACAATATATGAAAACATTAATGAATCAGAATTAATAACAATTCAAAACCTAAACTATTCTGATATATTGAACGGTAGATCTGTTTTCATTGCTGACAGCTTTAGAATGAGAACCTTTGATGAAAATCACAAACATTTACCATTTTATATGGGAAGTGACATGTATTTTGGGAAACCTATGGTTTTGCATTATTCTAGATTTATATCACAATCACTTAAGAATAAGTTGGATTTATTAGTCATATCCACTTTTGAAAGCGGTATCTTTGACTACTGGCGTGAAAAGAGGCTCGAGAAAAATGATATCGACTGCTCGTTCCACGAAATATATAACAAGAACGATATATCTCAAGCAATAAGCTTACATAACTTGAGCGGCATTTACATTACATTCTTTTGCGGAATCAACATTAGTGGTCTGTGTGTTTTGCTTGAATATTATATAAGCAAAAAATTATACAAACTATAATGGCTCATTTATAAAGTACGCACACGTCATAAGGGAGATGGTTTTGGTCAAAAGCTTACAGATGCTGATAATATTACACACTTAAAAGAAAGACGTATACCGCATAAAAACGACAATCACAATTTCTACAGTTAAAAATCCCGCAAGGTTAAATTCGAGACTGTAGGGAGTCCTACTACCTACAAACCAACCTTGCTCATGTCTGGTGAAAACCCTTAACGGTACATTAATTGTCAGGTCCTGAAAGCTTTATTATAGAGTGGATATAATATATATTATTAATTTTTGCTATGCTTTCTGGTATTCTAACAAATTATACATTTACAAGGTATTCATTTTAACAACATATACACTTTTCAATCTCAATAATCGCTATAATAATGTTCCACAATAAAGAAAATTATACCTCAAAATAGCTAGACAATTTTTTTATTATTAAAATCAGAATAATTATATAATAGTTGATATATAGATATAATTTTAATTTTAATAGAAATAACTATCCCCATAAAAATCCAATATTGCATATTCATCTCAATGAAACATTTAATTGAATTTTTCTGCATTGCATTAATCTTATAAAATTAATTATATTATGGAAAAATTCATTTTAAATGATACTTTGATTTTTACAAGGCAATTAACTAAATACAGTATGGTGTTGCTACATTTTGCGTAAATTAAGAAAGCTCAAATAAGATTCTTTTATTATACTCTGCTTTGAGCGCTAAACTATAAACACTAATAATAATCAATAGATATTATTTTTAAGGTCTGTTATATATTAGAAAGAAAGCTACAAATGTATTAAAAAAGGTGTTCAAAAAGTGACCAATAAATTGTTGATAAAAATACATTGTGTGGACACATAGACATACGGGGGGAGTTTTAATTAGTGCGCACGCAAAAATAAGTCACTTTTAGACCCCTACCCCCCTGCTTACACGCTTTTCCACACTTATACATAACGTTAAGCATATAGGATAATAAGGGTATGCACGCTTTTGACAACCCCCCCCCCCTCCACCCCCTCCCCTCCAAAGATGCGTGCGCACTAAATGAACAACCCCTACACGTATTACATACAAAATACATATTCAACAATTGAAACCCAAAAATTTATTAACCATAAAATTAAGAATTTGAAAAATGCCCGGTATCATAAGATGGGCGTTAATCAAAACCCCCTTTTGCGTTGTCTTTCAACAGGCTTTTACCCGAACCGTCTTCAATGATCTCTTTTGAATATTCGTGCATTAAATCCTTAAAATGTTGCGCATCAGTATTTTTGCAAAGAAGATACAGTAGAAACCAGTCTCCGATCTTCGCGACGTCCATCACAATTCTCAAGTCGTGCACATCTGTTAAACGAGCCTTTGATTTAAGAATTAGAAACCGCATGTGTGGGAAAAATATAACAATCAAACGATAGACGAGAATGAGTCCGGAAAGCATTGCGAGAAAAACAAACCAAAACCATAAGAATATATATATCTTTTCATTAATGATATTTAAGGGGAGAAGACAGAGCGCGTCGTGTCGTTGGACATCACCGGAAGAGCCGTAACGATGAAAAGTGCATTTTGTCATTCGGGGAAAGACCGCAATCATTGGGTCGACTCTCTCCTCGTGATCCATCTCTGTGTAGTTCAACACATCCATACCATAGGTAGAAAAGGCACCGCCGAGGAAGGCGTCGATCAAATACATTTGTAGAACCACATTAACAAAGTTCATGACTTCACAGACGACAAAATAGAAAAAATAGCTGTTATGGTATCGTATGTTAGCCTTCAAGTAAAGAACCAATAGTTGGATAGAATCTTGTTTTTCAGCTTCTTTAAGTATCGGACACTTGAGTCCCAGCACAAGACTCTTGAGTCTTCCGCCTTCCCATAGTTTCCAAAGATATCGCGGAATATAAAACATTAACGACTGAAGAAATAGTACGAAAGAAACCCATTGATAGTATTTATGATAAACTCGTTCCTGTCCTGGGGTGTATTTTTCAATCCCGGGATATATAACCTCTTTTCCAACAGTCTTATTGAGTGCGGCCGTAACTGAAAAGGTTGAGTGAATCCAACAATAGGTGTTTAGTAAGTCTTCGGGAATGTCCGGCTGTTTCTCAGTATTATATAAACAACTTATAGTTTCGCCGAAAAATTTATTGGCGGTGGCGAGTAATGTAAACGAGATTAACAATATAAACGTCGTTTTATAGTGAAGGCCAAACACATTGTTGTCTATCGACACGGGTTTACGTTTTACGAGGCCTTTAACCGATTTAAGCAACTCGTATACCATTTTCACTGATTTTATTTACCAGTTATTACTTTAGACTTAAACTTGATTTCGGGCTAAGAATTGGGGTTTCAATTAATTTTCAATAAGTTCTAACCAATGAATTGCACAACACTTTTAATTGTAAAGTTGATTCTAATATGTGATTTTAATTATTAATATTAGAAAATTTGACATAATTTAAAAAAATAATCAAAAATATAATCGTGTTATTAATTGGTGAAAATGGTGACCATCTCTCCCTTTCCTCTGTTCAATCGGTTATCATATATTTTTGAAGCTTTATCTAACTTTGTTTATCTTAAGTAGTATTACAGCTAAAAATTTCTGAACAATCGATTTCACTATATTCTTGACATCAAATATAACTAAATACTAAGCTATGAATTGAAGCTTTCAATTCATTTTCAATAAGTGACGAAACACTTTTGGCGGGTACACATAGTTTGTTAAAAACTAATTTTGATATATGGGAACACTTGACACAAATATTTATTATTGAATGAATTCATATGAAAATATATATCATATCTAATTCTAGGTATTCGAACAATTTATCAAAATATCATTTTTGTCCTTTTAATGTATTTCATTCTAGTTTTTGGGCGACAAATATTTTGGCAGTTCTTTGACTCACATATCAACAGAACATATATCAGATCAAAACTTACAGATAATTATTTGAGAACTAACTAAAACTTTGAACCACTTTTTTGGAATAATCAAAGTCCAAACTATTACTAAGAACCCACCAAAAAGAGTTACCATATTTATAATAAATATTTCTCAGAAATTTAATTCAATGTTTACATTAAAGTATATTAATTTGTTTATGCTTATCATATCTGTAGCTTTATATCATAGAAAACATACTTTAATAATAAGTAATGAAATATAACTTCAGTATTACTAATAAATGAGATGTTTTTATAAATGAAATTTATATCATTAACATTAATTATAAGATTTCCCAATAATTGAAGGATGAATTCATTCATTTATGAATGGATTTAATTGTTTTCTAAAATATAACTAAAATTATAAATAAATTTTATCAACGAATTAAAAAATAAGTCAAAAAAATTGAGTCCTCTTTCTTAACATTTCAATTAAACATATATAACATTTTTTAAAATAAAGAAAATGTTGAAATTTCTAATAATTTTTTATATTTATCTTAACTTTCAAAATATTTCAGCGGAAAACAAGAATCAATTTTGTGTGATTTGAGGATAAAATTAATGGTCAGTTAGTGGTCATAATAGTAATGATGCACTACAGACACTAAAAACAGGTATTGAGTTATAACTATTATTAATTAAATAATATATTAAAATACTTTATTTATTTTGTTTTAAATAAATGCTTACTATTTTTCAATGATATTATGTAAAGTACAGTATATTTATAATATACTTATCATCGGTTTATACTTATCATATCCATGACATTATATGATAGAAAACATGCTTTGATAGCAATTTTTAAATGAGATCTTTTTATTAATGAAAATTTTACTAACAATTCAAGGATTCAAATGATTTATGAATTGATTTAATTGTGTTCTAAAATATAAATTAAATTATAAGTAATTTTTATCAACGAGTTTAAAAATAAGTGCACACAAATTGAGTACTTTTCTCTTCGTTTAAATTAAACAAATATACTTTAAAATGGAGAAAATGCTCAAATTTCTTATAATTTTATATATTTTTCTTAAATTTCAATATATTGAAGCGGAAAACATGAATTTATTTTGTGTGGCAATTAATAATATGAGTGATTTCAGCACTAAAGTCAAAAATTCTATGAGTGATGATAATAATGATACGATACTGCAACAAAAATCAGGTTTTTAGTTATAATTTATAACTAGGGTGACCAGGTCAAAATGATTCTACAACTGGACAGCTTAAAAAATTAAATGGGGGACCAAAGGGTAATTTTTTATAAATTTTTATTTTCAGAAAATTACAAAGGGGAGACCAAGCACAGGATTTTATAAAAATAACCCAAAACCTGGACAGTCCAGGTTAGAAATGGACGTCTGGCCACCCTAGTTATAACTATTAGTAATTGATTAATATATTAAAGTACTTTATTTATTTTGTTTTAATTAATGCTTTCTATTTTTCATTGACATTATATAATGTATAATATACTTCTTATAAAAATTATAAATCAGATACTTTTAAAAATCCATTAATTTAATACATATTTTATGAATTTTTAAACTTTTCTTATAAAATATTTAAGTAAAACCTAGTTTTATAATACATGGCATCGTTAGTATTATAATATTGTAGAAAACGCGAAGGTTTCTAATTATTAATTAATAACAAAATGATTATATTTTTAATTGTTTAATATAATATATAGATACAAAAGGCATATAAAAAGCAAATACTGTACATATGAAGCATGGAATGCAATGTTAACTTTGTTAATGCTTCAAAATCTAAAGTTTATGAATAGAGATGAAAGTCTTATGTATTTAACATATAGACCCATATAAACACATTATTTTAATTTTCGACTTTATCTGTTTTACACATAAAATACATAATTTTGCAAAATATTCCTCAATTTTTAAAATAAAGTCACTGAGAGCTACAATTACGAAAAGATATAGAAAACCAATGTTTTGAGGACAGCTTTTCTTAGCTTCAGAGTTATACTTACATTGAAAAGAACAGATTCAGTGTCTAATTTTGAGAAATATACACTTCTCTATTTTAATGGCCATCCCGAGGGAAGATTTAATGGTTATTAAATTTATTAATGGATGTTCTGTACTGTAATACTCTTTAATTTGAAAATAAATTGATAAACACATGATTTTCATTGTATTCAATTATAAATATATATAAACACATATATTCGATAATTTTCTTAAACCCATATAAACTCACACATAAATCGACAAATTTATAAATACATAAGACTTTCATCTCTACTTATAAGTTATAAGCAGAGATAGGCTAAATAGGTTAAAATAGGATAAATTAGGAAATAGGGAGCCCTTAAAGTATTTCTTGAAATTTTATCATAAAATAATCAAACGAGTAATTTAAATCACAGAACTTTATCTCAACTTTGACAACTTTGCTTTTTTTACCTGACAAAACCTGGCACCCGTATGAAATGAGCTGAGCTCCAAGCTCAACAACTTGAGCTTGAGCTAAATCTTATAGCCTGAGCTAATAATCTTAAAGACATTCAAAATTGAGCTCAAGCTCAGCAGAGCTCAAAGCTAGCCTATGCTATTCACTAGTTATATACATATATTTTTTAAATAATTCAATAGTTAATTTTATATAAAATTATATTTTTAAGCAAAAATTTTATAAAATAATATAAATTTTATTAAGCTTTGTTCGATATTTATTTGACCATTAAATTTGTATATATTTATGACAAAGTAATATCTTATTTCGTCAGATAATACAAAACTTTACGAAACATTATCGATGCAAATAACGGAAATGAAAGAAGAATTTAAATATCAATTAAATACTTTAATTAACGTACATGGGGATAGATTAGGAAGATTAGAAGAAACAATTTCAGGTTAGACTTATATGTTTAAAATATAACCATATTAATTGCATTATTATTTGTAAAATTAAAAAAGACATTAATATGTATTCTGGAAAATAAAACTTCTTAAATGTTTTAAAAATCATTTCATTTTGTAATTTCTTTAAAGGATTGACAGAAATTAAGATTCAATTGAATAAAGAATTGACAGAAACTAAAAATCAATTGAAAAAAGAATTGACCAAAAGACTAGAGGAAACAAATTCTGGTGAGTTTTTAATAATATTTTGTTTAGTAAATTATTATATTGTTATTTATAAAAATTTTCGCGTTCGGTTAAATACTAGGAAATTATTTAAACACATTTCAATAGATTTTAAAAATTTAGGGTCTTTATATTTTTAATAATTTGTAAAAATTAATTTTATTTTTGAAATATATATCATTGAAATGCTTTATTCACAATAATAGCTGACTATTTGTATTATAATCTCTGGGGTTTTGATTTTTTTCCGTTTATTTACAATAAGTTATTAAGAATTCAATTAATATTAAAGATTTAGCTTAACTTAAAACGTTATTTAATTTTTAGAAAAATTTGTTTTAAAATAAAAATTCAATAAACCAATGCTTTATAATATTTCTTTTGTATATAAAAGCTTTGTTTTCTAATTAATTTTCGTTATTTTCAGTGACAATTTAAATTAATTGCTAAATATGTGTTCCAACATTTTATTAATACAAAGATGAAGGAAAAATATCAAAGGGGGTACCAAAGGCATCATTTTTCGATTTTTACCTAAAAATCAGAGGGGAACCAAAGTATAAATTGTCATTTTTCAATTGTCTTATATGAGTCAAGTGTTTATAGGACTTTATAATTTAACTTTAGTAAACCAATTACAGTTTTAATTAATTAAACTTCTGAACATAAACTAAATAATAGACATTTTCCATTTGAATTTATAAATATTCTTTTATAATGACTTTTGACACATTTAAATTATGAGCGCTTGAAATAAATAATAATAATCAAAACGTTTTCTTAGTTTAATTTGCGTTAAATAAGTTTAAATTTAAAATTAGAATCAGAGCTACAGTTCTTAAAAAACATGTCATACGTGAAGACACAGTTGTCGTCTCTGTGGTCAAGAATAGAAGTCGACGTCGCTGTGGATGACTGTCGTTCGGGTTGTCGTCAACTGTCGACTCAATTTTGTCGTCCAACAGATCAAAAGTATTTTTCATTTCATTAAAACTTCTGTTAAATAGAAATCAAAATTGTTTTGAAATTTGTTTTTAAAATCAATCCAATCATAAAATTTGCAAAAATTTGGGTCGCCCACGGGTAGAGTCGGATGGGGGTCTTCCGGGGGAGCTAGAAAGTTGAATGCAGGATAATTTTATTCAGCTCAACAAGCAAAGTTAATGGGCAAAGGCCCTTGATTTTAACCCCCCCGGAACTCACTTTTATATCCAAAAAACCCCCCCTAAAAAAATACGAAACTCCACCTAGAAAAAATTCGAGATAGCCATCTTTTGCAGTTCTATGAACTGCGTCGGATGGTATAAGTATCAGCTTCATAGTCCCCCCCCGTCTTTGAGTCAACCCCACCTAAACCCCAAAAAAAAAATTTTTTTCACTTCAAAATTAAAATTTAAAACAGCCATTTTTCAACACATC
>JAQGCH010003154.1:0-11122 GCA_034699485.1 Nanhermannia elegantula
GTAATTAGTGAGTGGCATCGGTCCAAATCTTGAGCTTCTATAAGCTCAGCTCACGATTCTTGATCTCTGAGCTGAGCTGCTATCATATAGCCTGAGACTGAAGCGTGAGCTTATAAGCTCAAAGACAGTCAAAATTGAACTTCAAGCTCAGTGCAGCTCAAAGATCAAGATCAAATATTTACTACTTGTAATATTTCGGTGTCTTACCGTTTTCCCTAATCCCATTTGTTCTCGATTAGGGGTAACGGCATATAATCATTATTTCAATAGATAATAAATATGAATCAATAACACTTGTAGAAGCAGATGTTAATTTAATTAAAAAACAAGAATGACAATTAGCATGTCATATTGTATTTGTAGTGTAAACACTAATTTTATAATAGAATTGTTGAAAGATATCATTTTTTAATTTCATAATTCCTTTCATTGTGAAAAATAGAAATCAATTCAATATCGATTGTTTTGCTTCAAACAAACATTTCAATCATATAAATAATTTTATTTTAAATAACAGTAAACTTGCTTAAAATAATACCATTTTTAGGAATGTCAAAAATTTCAAATTTTCAGATAATTAACAATAACCTGATTTTTTCAATACTAAATTGAAATGATTATTAAACAATTATGAACTTTATCGTTATTGAAGCCAATATTTGCTAAATTTTAGTTTACAAATTTGAGTCCTGCATATGTATATTTAGTAGCCTTTTTATGTAACAATTAACTAATTACAGTGCAGTACATTCAACAAAATAATATGAAGAATCAATTATACTTTCTAAACATCTTTGAAAGCCAACTTTCAATAATATAACATTTCTAAATTATTTTGAGCGATTTTGAGTATTTTTTATTAATAATATGGTTCAATCTCTAATGAAAACGTAGTCGGACTTACGGACGGACAGACACTTTAAGCTATAATCTCACTTTATTACAAAATATACTCGTTATAAGCTAACAATAAAAGTTATCAATAATCGTTAAGATAAATAATCAAATCTTCAAATATATATATAGATATATTTATATCTTGAATATATTAATAGGTTTAATGAAATCATACTTTTTGTACTCTACAAATGTCAATATATTTACAGTACTATACAGTAAATTCTAATAAAGTGTCTTAGTTTAAAATAATACACTAAATATAATGTAAAATATATACAGGTGTGGGTAAGTTCTAAGCCTAACATAGAAAGAGTTTTGTTACAATCAAATAATACTCATATTATGATTATATAACATCTGACATAAATAGGATTTTCAACTATTTAAAAGTTGAAACCATTCTAATTTACACAATTGTTGTATCGCTTAATCAAAAAAATGCAATGGAGGATATTTGCAAATTAGAAAGAAAAGTAATAAAGTTTTTGAATGAAAAAAAATTCCCGCCAGAAATTCATGATCATGTGATATATATGTACACCAATAATACCAGACATAAGCAAGGCCGGTATGCAGGTAGTAGTACCCTCTCAAGCTTTAAAAATATCCCTTGGTACCCCAAGTGACCCCTATATCCCCTCTAGAATATTTATCCGAAATATATTACTTTTCATGTTAAGTCAGTACTAATATTAACGAAGATTTACAAGACTTTTAATTAATTTCATACAAAACAGACAATCAATAGAATAATTACCTAAAAATTCTTATTTAAGGTGCTTTTAAATGCCATTTAATTCATCATATTATGACTTATGATAATAAATAGCATAAGATTTTAAAAGTTTTTTTGCTCATAAAAAATTTTTAATCATAAAATTTTGATTTTTTGGCGGGAAAAACAAATCTTCGAAAATATTGTCATTCAAAACCGATGAGTTTACCCCCCCCCCCCTCCCTTGAATTTTGAAATTATTCAGAATCACCCCCTTCCTGGAGCTTAAAATTTTGGATACCTTGCTTAAGTCTGGATAATACCCCTTATTAGTGTTGAGCTGTTAAATTTGAAAGAGGGAACACCAGCCTTGAGCATGACACCAAGTCTAGTAGAATCAAGCTGGTCCATAAGTCTTTAGGTCCCTAAATCTGTAGCCTAGTAGGGTCTGGTAGGCTGAACAAATAGTTGCAGTATTTGACATTAATATAATTATAGTTTTATAAATTCTAGTAGGTGCAATATTCGGTATTAAAAATGCTTATAATAGATTAAATGAACTATAGGTTGGAGATTTCGAAGGAGAATTTGGACAGGCATTCAGAATGACCAGACTTTTTTCAACCACAATGGACCCAAGTCAAAGTGCGCCAGTATGGATGGTCGCATAGCGGTTAAACGCACACTAAAAGTCAAGTTCGAAATCGTCTTTATATAAAATTATGGCCACAATTTTCCGATATGCTACAATATTTTTATTTATCAAATCATATATTGGTGCATATCCTGCACGGATATTAAAAAGAACACTGATCAGATTAAGAATAAACGATTCGAAAAATTGTCGGGTGCGTTATTTTATTGCAAGTTAATACAGGCCTAAAATAACAATATTACAATCGGTGCTATAAAAAAGTGTCTTCTCACTTTGCTAAAAGTCACTTCCATAAATTTAATTTCCCTCAATTATTCTGAGGTCGAGATAAACTTGAGCCTGAATCTAAAACTTTGAACCTGAGCATTAGATTACTGAAACTGTCATTTTTAAATTCGAACACATTAATGAATACAACAATTGGCGCAAAATTTAGCATCCTTTGAGTGAATTGATAATATATAAAATATCACATCATCTCATTTTTCTGAGACGTTTTGTATACAGAAAAGGCCTGAAGCCTGAGCCTAGGTTCAGAACTACTGATTCTCAGCCTAGGCTTAATGAGTCTAGGCTCGATAACCTTAGACCTTCAGCAGAGCATGGAGCCTAGGTTCAGGTCCCCATGTTCATCTTTAATCATACATTAGGATATATTATCTAAAGATTTAAAAAGTTTAAAAAAATTGAGCGAAAAGAATTGAGGGAAATGAATTTGAGCTAAGTGAATTATATTCTTACGTAAAAGTCTGGCTTAGAACTAGTTCTCCACCTCACATTTTTCAAACCTGGCCCCAGTGACTATTATTTGTTTGAGCATTTGAAAAATTATTTACATAAACCGTTTCTACGTTTTCTAGAAACGTTACAAAAACCAATATTTAATAAAAGAGCTGTATCTTAAAACAAAATATTAGTGCTTAACTAATTAATCATTCAATTTATTGGTCAAATTTTGAATCTTTGTTTAAAGTAAAACAAAATCCAAAGCACATCTGCGATGGTCTCAAGTTCTCTATCAATGGAAACTCAAAGCAAATGCACAAAAACTCAAATGAGAGTTATTTGTGTTTCATTTGTTTGAAACGTGTTGAAAAAGAGGATAACTATCTTTCGAAACGTCCACCAGAACACCACAAAGTGATGTACTGTATTTTAATGTTGTGTTAAAAGGTAAAAAAGTTTTAATTTTAAGTTTTTATATTATGAAAAACAATAATAATGACAATGAGATCAAGTCAGCAATTGGTTTGGAGAGAAAACTTATGGTTCTTAATGGACGGAATGAAAAGTTACCGAAACGCTGGCAAAAGTGTATTAAAGGAGGTCTATATCGACTATATGATCGTTAAGATGCACAAAAAGGCACAAGATATAGGTCTTTATAGCTAAATATGTTATCGACTATATCAGTAGTTCCCAACCTTTTTAGCCTCGCGGACCACTTGCATATAAATAATCACGTGGTTCTCATAGAGCTTAATGTTAAACTTTTTAACTCTGCGGACCGTAGTGGTCCGCAAAAGGCAGGGTTGGGAACCTATGGACTATATGATATACAGAGAAACCCAAAATAAGTTAAAATTAAGTTAAATTTTGAAATAGGGAAACAAACCCTTATAGTAATTCTTGAACTTTTTATCAAAAATAATTAAATAAGTAGTTTTTGATTATTTTTAGGTTTTCCAACTTTGAATAATACTTTACATGAATAAAAGTTTAAATAAATATTTTTTTAATGATAGAGTAAGAGTAATGTATTGAAACCTAGAATTGATAATTTATATATTAAAAGCAATGACTAATTATATGTTTAGACATTTGATTATTTTTGATAAAAAGTTCAAGAATTACTATAAGGGTTTGTTTCTCTATTTCAAAATTTAACTTAATTTTAACTTATTTTGGGTTTCTCTGACTTATAATACTTATAAAACTTATAATAAAACATAGGATTTATGATTGAAGACCTCTACTCTGGTGCCTTTTTGCATATAAGCGATCATATTTAATATTGTAAATAAATTAACTCCCATTCTGTTCTCTTTCTATGTTAGGCACAGAAGTTAGTTAACCACCTCTTGTAATACTAATATAATAATTACTTATATAAGTTTATTATTGAAATGTTAAAGTAAACCTTTTGGTGAAATTATTTAAACTTTAGAGACAGTCTGTAAGCTTTCAAGACTTAAATTAGATTTTCCCCAAAATCTTTCTCTCAAGCGTTTGATGTCATAGAATCCAATTCTTAGAATTGAAATTAAAGCCAATAGATCTGAAACCATAACCATATAAAACACATAATTCCAACCATATTCAGAAATAAGTCCTGCAAGAGATGGTCCGATGGCAGAGCCAATACTACCCGTGGCATCAATTATACCCGAAACTGTGGCCAATGCAGATTTTGAAGGCAATTTTGATCCCAAATCAGCTGAAACAGCGGTTGTGATGAGAGCGTAGGGCGCGTTCACAAATATTCCAGCAATGAATTGTAAAAATTCATTCATAAATGGAGAATAATCTCCTTTCCAATAGTATAAAAATAACTTTAAACAAAATAAAGAGTCTTATAGTGAAAATTTCGATATCATTTAGTTTAAAATGATTATACATACTGAAGGGATGGCAAAGATAAGCATAAATATACACGATAATGAGCTGGCACCAGTTCTGTCAGAAATATATCCGGCGGAGATTCCGCCCAAAATGCCTCCTAAATCAAAGGCTATTGTCATAAATGCTGCGTTTCTACTGGATATGTGTATGCTAGAGGACTGAGTTATATAGTATGGCAACCAATCCAAGAATGTATAACTCACTAATTTGGCAAAAAACAGACAAATCGAGAACTCAATTACACCCTATTATTAAAATAAGATATTAAAATTGATTGAAAAATGCAATTCATTCAAACATTTATAAATACAGGTATTTTGATTGCTTCGATTATGGATATCGCTTTGACTTCAGTATCAGGTATCACTGGAGTTTTTTCTGATGGTTGTTCATCAGTCTCGTTGACTAATCTCAAGTTTACATCTTTAGGTCCTGTGAATAAGAGTGTGAAATCCGATAAAACATAATAGAAAGCAATAACCAAAAGCTTTAATTTTAACTTTAATAAAAACTCAATTTAGTTTCTGATATCATTAGTTAGCTGTTATCAGTTTATAAATTTGATTAATTGAGCACTAGATTACTGATAAAATTAAAATGTTAAGTATTTGAAGCTTAATATAAAGAAAGTTTGAATAAGTACTATAATCGAAGCAAATCTTTTGAAAAAGTTATTTCTATTTAATTGAAAATATAAAACCATTTTCTTTCTATTTCTAAAATAGTGCTGTTATGATAGTTAATGATAATGATTGTCTCACTCGGAACCACAAGAAGAAACACGAGAAGACCAACGACTGCGATTATAATTCCGGGAACAATGAAAGATAGCGCCCAATCTGTTTCAACAAAAGCACCGGCCACAAAAGCGCCTGCAATATTGCCCACATTAATATGTGCGTTCCAAATACCAAAGATAAGGCCTCTCTTCGAAGGCCCGAACCAATTGCCAACAGTTGCCAGAACTCCGGGCCAACCGGTTGACTGAGCCATTCCTGTGATTACTTGTACGAAATAGAAGTAAACTATTGAATGGATATTTAAATAATATGCGATTCCGAACAGTGAATTGCAAACTCCGGCACAAATCATTCCAATTGTTAAGAAGTATCGCAAATTACATCTTTCAGCAATGGCACCGTTCATATACATACTCACTGAGTATGAAATTAAAAACACTAAATCCAAAGTTCCTATTAATTTGAAATATTAAAGTGTTTTAACTTTTAAATTTTTTCACTGTAAGGATTTATTTGTAAAAAAAATTGTTTTACAATATTCTATTAATTTGATTTAAATCTATAGTTTGTTTTACTTTTAGATTGTACTCAAATGGTGATAATTATAACAATTTTTATAGAGTTAATGAAATGCCATTTTTACCTAATAGTGATCTGGCGTGTGGTCCCTTAAATGGTTCCCAATCACACCAATATTCGTCAGTTGTATTTACTGAATTTGAATTCGGGTGTTCTTCAGAACAGTTTTTATGATTTAATTGAGCTTTAACTACACTTAATGAACGTCTTGATAAATGAAACGATGCATAAACACAAAATGTTATCAATAAAATAAGAACTTTATAAAATTTTAATTCGTTCACTCTATAGTGTGCACAAAGTCTTGGAACCACATAACTGCTTATCGGTTGGCGAAAAAGATTCATTTTCACAAACAAATTCAAACTCTCTCTCAGGTCGAAACAGTTCTTCTTCACTAATTTAATAGAAGAATAGTCCTATTTTATAAAAGTTAAAAAACAAAGTTTAAAAATAAGTCAAACTTAACATTAATTAACAAACAATCAATTAAATCATTAATGATATACTTTAAAAGTTACAAAAAATTTTGTTAAGACTGGAGTTTAATCTCCGCTTTTGCGAAAGAACTGTTCTATCGAAAGAAAGATCTTTATATAAGTTTGAGAAATAAAATTGATTTCTAGAGTTCTTATAGTGGAGACATTGGAATAATAATATTTATCTAAGTTTTATCTTGAAATCTGAACTGCGCCTGAACTGTAATAAATTGCAGTAAAAGTTCAAAAAAAAGTTTGTAATCTTACTTTCTTTTAGCACAGTATAAGCATTTTTATGTTGACACATTCTATTTTGCAACCCATTATTAACTACAGCTAGAGATAGAATAGAGTTGGAATAGAGTTGGAATAGAGATATAAATATGACATTAATTAATAAAATGACGGAATTTTTATTGCACAGGTTTTTATACGTGTTTATTCACAAACACAAATTTGCCTATTTATACAGTGGAACGAAGTGCAGGGCGTTTGCGGGCAGGATGGCATTCGCTTGAATTAAAATTCTAGAAAAATTGAGAGGGTAAACAAAATCGTCGGTTTAGTTAAAATCAACGCTATTTTTGAATTAAAGCAATAAGATATTCTACGGTATATTAAAAAAATACAATTTTAGCAATTTAAAAGGGTGACCAAAATTAGATTTTTAAATTTCAAAAATTTCGGGAGAAGATGTACTAACTAAATCCTAGACTTGTTCATTTGTGCTATTACATGTGCATACTTGTAGTACACTTGTACTAGACTGTCCTAGACTTGTACATACTAGTATTTGTACATGTATGCTAATAAGATATGTTTTAAGATCGTATAAGAATTTTCAAATCTCGATGTGTTAATACATTGAGATTTGAGATGTCAATACATTAATCTTTGGTGGTTTCAATTATTCTATTTTAGATTTCTTGTTTGACGCAATATGAATTAGAGGAGAGCTTTGAGAAATAATCCAAAAGTAGATATCAATGATATAATTACAATGTATGCTTAATTAAATAAAAGAATAAAATATATGCGTTTTATAGACTTTTAAAATTTGCGGCAAGTCAGGCTATCAGCTCGGGCGGGCTGGGCCTGTGTTTTTAAAATAATGCTCTCCTATAATTTGAATAGCAATCTAAGGAATATTCTTCCATAATATCATTTCGATTACCAGATATTGTGTGATGCCTCACGTGAACACCAACAATTCAATTTTTGAAATTACCTTTTGCCCACTTTGTTTTAAAATAATAATAAAATACATTCTACAGAATAGCTGGCTTCGAGTTCAGACCCTGTTTGTGATCAAACCCGAACCCTTTAGTTCTTAGCGAGATACACTACTAATTGAGCTGTTGAGCTGCTTTTTTAAATAAATTAATTTCTGTTTTTTTCAATTTTGTTTATCATTGTTTATAAAATGTTGTGAAACCTATGAAAAAGCATGTTTTAATTCTTAATTCATATCATATGCAAATGTGAAAATCTATCCGGGTCATGAAATAAGCTCAAAAATAAGCTAACTTTCAATTTGCATATTTTGCATATTTTGACTAAAATTTGAAATAAAGGCATATTTTAGTACTTTTTTTCATTTAAAAAGGTAGATTAATTTCAACAATTAATTTCAATCAACATAGGTGCTATTCGCACAAGTTATAAAAAAAGAAAATGCACAGATTAGTAAATTTAAAGAAGAATTAACTGCTCAATAAATTACTTGTTTTAAATTTGCATCAATAACTTCTTGTGGTGTAGGGAGAAGTTTTTCTATTTTATAAGTCTATTCTATCTGATAAACGTTTCCTTTTTGATAACTTAAAAATGCATTTTGTTAATCATCGCTAAACTCAATTAATTAAATAAACGCTAAACTTTACCATTTTAATGATAAATGCATATTTTTCACATCCCTAATTATAATGAATTACACATTTAATTTTCTATTAATTTGTAGTTTTAGTAAAAAACTTTCCATTTATAGAGCTTTTAACGTTTATCAATGCAGAGATCACTGCAAATTACTTTGAATTTAATTCAGAAGTTTATTTATTATAGAATTGCATTATTCAAGCAAAGTGAGATATTTTCTTTATCATGCAGTATAATTCAGTTATAAGATAAAAGTGTATATCGTCAATACAATAAGTTGAATGTCTATCACTTCATATCTTTATAAACTTCAGTGGTGTAGAAAACAAAATCTATTAATAGATTTGGAATTATTCAATAGTATATTATACAAAAATTGAAAAATACAAAATTCATTTAACACTAAAGCACTTATTTTATCTGTAATACTCTTAACTTCAATTTTTTAGCTTAAAGTTTAGTTTGATTTTATTTATATTAAACTTCGCTATAATTAAATGAAAGAAAACTGCTTTAATATAATGAAATAATATTGAAACAAATGGCAGCCCAACTGAGGACTTGGGCCTTCCGATAACATATTTGATTTACCAATTTATCGTCAACTATAGTGTTGTTGTTTTGATTATTTTAAATGTTTATAATGCGTACTAACTTTAAGTTTAAGTAAATATTCAAAGAAAAATTAAATAAATCAAATGCATAATCTGTTGACTATTTACGACACAGTCCCGGACACAGTTATCTATTACTTGGAGGCTCGCCTATAGCAACACCCATTATTCAAGTTTCACGTGAATTACACATTGTATGATAAGTTTGCCTTTAGTTTAATTTCTTTATTTAAAGATAATAGCTATCACTGAATAAGCAAATAGTTTATTAGCTATCTAAAGAATTACCAAAGTGAAGAGAAATTATTTCTAGCAATTTCCTTAATTCAATATAATAGATGTTGGTAGACCAGATTTGAGCTTACAGTTTCCTTATTTGGTCAAAGATGAATTACTTATAATCTATAAAAAATTATTTAAAACTAAATCTTTGCATATCCTCTAAAATTATCAACAAATTTATGTTAATAATTAATTGAAAGTTAATAGAAAAATATGGGCAGTTACCTTATTATTTTTAATAATTAGATCCAAGAATATATAGTTAAATAACACATTTTAAAAGTTAAAAATAAACTTAAAATCCAAAAGTTGCAAAGCACTGCTTGTAATGTAATCATTTTTACGATAATAAGATTCAGATTTTCTTTATACCTGTATTAGACAAAGAAAAATCTGTTGTTTATTAATTAAATTATATTCAAAACAAATTACAGTCCAGCCCAAAAATTGAAACCCAAACCTTTTCGATAACATGTCATAATGTTTTTTAAGCATACAAGTAATTGGATTTATTTTAATCTTTTTATATAAAGTAAAATCTTAATTTTTGAAAAAAATAAGATAAGTCCTGATTTCAAATAGGGCTCCATTGTGAATGAATTAAGATTAAAAATTATAAGCCTATCAGATTTTTAGAAATTAATTCTTAATTTTGGCAAAATTCATGAAGCTAATTAATTTGATACTGACCACATCGTGCTTGTTTACCTTTCCAGCTTCCTCTTTCATATTTTCTGTTATGAACAGACCAGTAATAAGTGGTCTTCTTCTTCTTCTAATTTGTAATTTATTTTGGGGTTCTAGATATGCTCTGTATGGCTTTCCAGGGTATCCATATTTGCCTTTTAATTAACTCTTTGAAAATAATATTGAATTTGTTGCTATAAAAATAAATATGAAAACCTTAATGATATAATTGCTATCATTTAAAACATGAATCAAATATTAATAGACTACAAATATGTGAAATAAGCTCTAAAAAAGGATGCAAACAAATAAAATTTCCTTAATTATATGTAAACGACGTAACAAATATAAAACCATAAGTGGAATTTATGCACCATATTAAACAAGCAATTGTTTTAATATAAGTGTGGTTTTGCGTAAATGTAAAACTAATATAACTTTTAATATAGTATAACTTTTTTCGTTAAAGGGAACTATTTTTTATTTTTAAGTCTTAATTATTATTATGACATAATTGTCTGTTAAAATCTATATAAAAAATTTGATTCATAACTAAATAAAAATTATGCGAAGTAAATGTTTTATTATTTATATAACTATTTATCAGTGAATAATAATAAATATATCTTAATTATTTGCCGGATGTTTTCCATTTACATTAAGATCTTCTTAAAGGCAAAGATATCATAAGCAAAACAATACAATAACTTGTATAAGAAAAATATGATCTCTGATTATGGAAGCACTTCGACTCATATAAAAATAAGTCACATAAAACACGTTTTAAAACATATGGTATTATAAATAATAAATATTTATACAAATTGACTACAAGTGAGAGAGTCGAGTGTGATTCAGTGGAAAGATGTCGCATTCATAATAGCAGAGCCATGAGTTCGAACCCCGGACACTGCAAACCTTAGGCCCGTAACATCTGCCCGACGCGGACACATTCTAACTCTGGGCTAAAGGTG
>JAQGCH010003155.1:0-11116 GCA_034699485.1 Nanhermannia elegantula
TCTTTATTTGTATGAAACGTTTGTTTGAGTGATTTTGTTCATAAAGAAGTAGAACCGAAACAGGAAATAGTTCTACACACTTAATATCCGTTTTTATGTACACCCGTTTTTATGTATAATTCGTTTTTATGTACATAAAATTTGAAACCAATGTCACTTCAATAAGACATAATGTTAAAATGTATTCGATTTTATGTACACTCATTTTAATGTACATCCCTTTTTTATGTACGGTTTATCAATATCACTCTCATAAGACATAATGTTAAATCGTATTCATTTTTATGTACATGAAAACTCAAAATTTTAAACTTGATATAACGTTGCATTTTAGTCTGAAAACATTCTTTATGCATAGTGATGGGCAAGGCTAGAGCTTTTCAGGCTCAGTGGCAAGTCTGAGCCTCACCAAATTAAGAAAAACTGAGCCTAGGCTTGAGCCTAGAACCTTTGAGCCTAAGCCTAAACCTTGAGCCTTATATTGAATAGAAGTTTTAGTAAAGCAATTTTTAAAAATCTAATTTATTCAATTGAACTAAATTGAGTTTTATTTCAGATATTAAGTGAGTTAATTAATCGGAATTCAACATTTAAGCACAGATCCGAGCAAATAAAAGCTTGAGTGCTAAGTGCCTTACTTTTAACCAAAATTATATTACAGTTTAAAATAGTTTGCAATCTTTACATAAATAAAGACAATCAAACCAATTAGACTTCATAAGTATACGCTCGATAAGCTCTCGGCTCGAGCTCGACTCAAAATAACGAGTGCAGAGCGTTTCGTTTACCCCGAGCGCTGACATTACTATAAAATATTTAAATATGTAATTGAAAATGTGTTACACAGTAACAATTGATAGCAAACATTTTAATGCTTAATGTAATACTAGTAGAGGTACTAACTTTACGTCATATATAATCATTATATTGAGAACAGACATACTTTTACCAGAAATACCTGTAATACTAATGTCATTGAAAATGTGTGACACACAGCCAGCGAGTGATAATTCAAGTTTTCAATGTTAACACATTTATAGTAAATTACATTAAATAGTTGTCTTTAGTAGTGGTCAACATATAATTCATTTTGTTTTTAGTTTGTTATTAATTAATATTTTATTTTGTATATAAATATTAAATAATAATTATTACATAAAAATAATAGGACTTTGTGTTTCAATAATTTTAATGTATTTTTAAATTATTTTTGTTTGCATTTAAAAAAAGTGTTTTTTGTGAACAGTTTTGAAAACATCTCTTAGTAAAAAATATGTAAAGAATTCAATCAAAATATGAGTCAAACCAAAGACTTAAGAAGTGATGAAAAATATAGTTCAGACTCTTTTGAGAGATTTGGTGACGATTTATGTGAACTTTTATTAAGTTATTTATCAGTTAAACAGAAGAAACTCTTTGAATGTGTTTCTAAACAATGGCAACGATTGGTGTTTAATAAACAGCAAAAACTTATAATTTATAATAAATACAAATATAGAAAAGAAAGTATTGACTCAATTAATATATCGCATAATTATAAAATAGATAGCAATGTGTTCAACAGTTTGTTTAAAAAGTTTAAATTCATTAATGATTTGAAAATTAGTTTTCGTATTAATGAAGAAGTTTTGCAAATAATTACTAAGAATTGCATTCATCTGAAAAAAGTTATATTGAATGGAGATTTCAGTGAAGAGTTATTAACAGACTTTGGGTTAAAGTTTGGCAAAAGTTTAGAGTTTATGAACATTAACGCACATAATAGTGATAACAATAAATGCCTGAAAACACTTTTGCCGTTCACTAAAAATATGAAAATTATTTCTAAACATAGATATGATATGAAATCAATGATTGACTCATATTTACCAAAATTGGAAGAAATAATAGATTTATGTGTTTATGATTTGAATGATTTCATTGTATTCACTGATATGTACTGCAAACAAATCAAGAAAATAAGCTTTCATTCAATTCTTTATAACATATCATTCACTCAATTATTAACACAATTATCTCGTTATAAAAATATTGAAAAATTAGATTTGTCTCAGCATTACATCAGTGGAGTCAATGATAACAGACTAATGATAATCAGCAATAACTGCAAGAAATTGAAAGAACTTTTGATTTATTTTCAATACTTTGAATATAAAAATACATTATTTGAAACTTTTGGTGTTTTTCACGCATTGGAGAAACTGAGAGTTCATATAAATTATAGGACTGTAAGCATTGGAAATATTAAATCACTTGAAAAGTGTAAAAATTTAAAATCTCTTGAATTAAATATAAGAGAAACACAATTAACTGATGAACACTTGGATGGCATTCACTTATATT
This sequence comes from Nanhermannia elegantula, assembly GCA_034699485.1. Taxonomy (NCBI): domain Eukaryota; kingdom Metazoa; phylum Arthropoda; class Arachnida; order Sarcoptiformes; family Nanhermanniidae; genus Nanhermannia; species Nanhermannia elegantula. Next base: position 2,344 of record JAQGCH010003155.1, read on the forward strand.
TACCGCAATTGAAAGCTATTTCATGTCATAACAGCTGTATTACAGACAAAACACTACAAAATATGTCAAAAATGATTGAGTTATCAAAAGTTATTATAAATTCTGAGAAAATGAGTGATTCAGGTATTTGTGAATTAATCAAAAACAGCCCTAATATTAAAACACTTGACGTGAACAGAATTTATATTAATAATAAAACTATTAAAGCGTTTACAGAAAAAGGAAATAATAATAAGAAAATAGACTACAAGTTCTCGCATTATTATACTTTTAATGATATAGAAAGTCATTATATGAGCGATATTTCTCATAATTTATTAGTAAGTGATTCTCGATATTGGTTTAAGAGTACAGTAATTTCTCGAAACAGTCACATCTAATGAACTCAAGCATTTCGGTGGTACTGATTGGTGACACTCAAAACCAGTGTTTCCCATAAGGTTGTTATATATTTCTCAACATTTTTCGTTACAAAATAGACAAAATTGCAAATATATTAATCTTATAATTTAAACATTCTATTAAAATATAAAACATTATCTCTTAACTTCTGTATTGAGAGAATATTTTTCTTTAATATTTGTAGAGTTTGAGAATTCATATGAATAGACTTGGATTCAATTACCGGTACTTACTTTTCTATTATAGTTATTAATGGTTTCTCGAATTTGAAGTATTTTTACTATAAATGTAAAACGTGTAATACATGTATGTATAATATTCATAACCCTCACATTGTAAGAACTTAGCGATAACAGAATTCTAAAATACCTGTTTGACATTCGTTTCCGAATTCTACAGTTTATGCGTATTTACTTTTTTCTAATTTTTGTTTGTTATCATTGTTATCGTCGTATTCTTTGATACAATATAAAGTTAATTAATGATTTATAATGTTCGATGAATCCCGTGCTATAAGCATGTGCTTCAAGATATAACTTTTATATTTAAGAATTAGTGTATATAAATAGTATTTTATTAATTGTTACATAGTAAAGTCCTTATAACGCACTAGTGTTGCCAGATCTCCAGTTTTAGGCCCCCTTCATTTTGAGAATTTGAAAAAGCATACTTTGGTCCCCTCTTTCATTTTTTGACTAATTTTGCAAAATTATACTTTTATACCCATTTTATATTAAATCTCCAGTTTTGAGGCAAATGTGATCTGGCAACACTATAACGCACTGATAAAAGTTATTTCATGTTTCTAAAGGTATATAACATACCTGTAGTTGTCAGTTAGTCTACAATTTAAGTCAAATATAAAGATTAGTTCTATATATTTATTAATATAAAGCATAAATATATATAATAAACCTCTAAATATGTAATGGGAAGAATATATAATAAGCGGTTTATAACAGTAATAAAATAATCATATGTTTTGCTCATTTAATAAAAACCGGATAAAAACTAACCCATAGTATGATATTAACAAAACTTTTCTGCTCACCGACGAGTTATTAAATTCATGTCTATCTGTATAATGAATGCCTTAAAAGTGTAATTTTATTAAACGATTTAAAACGTGACATAAATATCATAGTATTTATATAACAGAAAAGTTATATAAATATAAATCAAATAATTGCACAAATATTTATGCAGTTGTAATGAATTTGATATCCTTAATGGCATTATTGTTGTCATCAAATGAAAGCTATTTCATGATTGTTGTGCAGAACTTTAGATCATTGAAATGTAAGTTAACTTATTTATAAAATGCAATCTAAAAATTTTATGAACAAGTATTCTGACTCCAAAACCTCATTCAATTATACTATATATGCAATATTTTAAGCATAGAAACACTTTTAATATTAATTGATTAATATTCAAAACAAATGAAAGGCCAGCTCAGGTCAACCCCGATAACAGATCTCTATTTAATGAAAACTAATTGAATTTTTGAATCACTGTTAAGCAAAATACAGATTTTAAAGAATGTATATCTGAAAAAATCTCAAATTTGTTTAATTCTAACATTAATATCAATACAATCGCGACATAAGATATAGCCATCAAAGGGATAATAAGCTTTGTTTCCAAGTTTTGAGGAGAATAATAGTCCCCAATCTTCGCACTTAAAGCATGAAATATCAAAATTTCTATCGTATGCGGCAATACCTACGGCTAGTCTTTCACCCGATTCTGGGACAATCGGTTCTTTACAAACACTTCAAATCGGCAAAAACTTCTGTCGATAATCATAAACACAATAATTCTGTTTGTGTTCATCGATACTAAACGGCTGACCACTCAAGCATTTGCCGCAAACACAACACGTGAAGCATTTTGTGTGATAAGGCTTTTCATTGACTTTTATTATACAGTCTGTTATCGGTTTACGACAGACATAACACTTGTCTAAAGTGTTGATGTAATCGTCTTCACAGATCAGCTTATTTTCTGTATTATAAACTGATTCGCCATTTAATGGTTTGTTACAGACATCACATGTCAAACATTTTATGTGATAAATAGTTTCACTCCATTCAAAACGTATTCCCTGTTCAAAGACTTCTTTACATTTGTGGCAAATATCGAGACTTAACTTTGACTTTGACTTTGCTGTTCAATAAATTGTCAAAATTATGAGAAAAAACTATAAATTTAATTAATTTTTATATAACTTAAAAAAATATTTTATACTTCGTTTTTCTCCAATATTCACAAATTGCTTAAACATTCCATTAAATTCTTCATCCCTTGAATTGCTATCTCTATCGGAAAACTTATTAATATGAGACCAGTGATGAGGACTATTATCATCTGAAGAATGACTCTTTTCTACCCGACCTCTAAGTCCTTCTACACCGAACATATCGTAACGAATCTCTCTTTTCTTTATTAGACAACACATCGTAGGCCTCAGACATGAATTTAAACTTTTGTTGAGCTTCCGGAGCATTATTGTTGTCCGGATGCCATTTAAGCGCTCACTTACGAAACGCTTTTTTCATTTCATCGATTGAAGCATTTCTGGATATTTCTAAAACATCATAATAGTCTTTATCCATATTAACTGTAATTTTGTTCTAATTTTAAATAAATTCTTATGTTTATAAAACTTTTTTTAATCATTAAATATAATATATTATAAACAATTATTTCTTTGGTATATTTAAAAGATTCAAAAGTCTATCATTTGCTTAAATAAAATCTTTATAACTCAACCAAAAACATAAAGTCTGTTATTATTATACAATTTCTAAACTTAATATATTTCTATTAATGTATTAACTTTTTATTCATTTGAACCACTTTTGCATTTCACTGCATTGCAGAGCTTTGAGTTTATCACTGCCTTTACCAAAATCGAAATATAATACACAGTATTATTGCTGTTGAATGAGTTTTAATGAGAATAACTTGCATTCATTAAATGCAATGCTATAATATTGTGAGTCTCTCCTAATAAATGATTGCACTGTTTTGCTTTATGTACTGCAATGGCTTAATCAGAAAATTTTTGATTTATTGACCAGAACAATAACCGTCAACACATTGCAGTTGTGGTACAGGAATAGTAAGTCTTCTAATAGTCCAATGGAAAGAGTTTAGTGTCAATACTCGTATGTCTTTTAGTTTAATTCTATCTTTTTGTGATTCAACACAATTATTCATAAATATCATTATATATTATTAAATTAGTTAAAAGTACTATAAGCTATTCATCTGTTTAAAAAATGATTTACTTAAACTAAAATGTAATTAACATTATGTTAATGGGTTTAATTTTGTTATATGTATTAAATTATTATTATAATCAATATTGTTTATTATATGCAAAAATTGAATAGGTATATATCAAAATTTTAATCAACATAAATAAAAACTTATAACTTATTACAGTACAGTATATAAAATGCATTTTTTGCTCTATCACTTTTTTACTATGGTTATAATCGTTTTTAACAAGTTTGCATAACTTAAATGTATGTGATACGTATTAAAACAAATATTTTGTACGATATTTTAGATACGAATTTCTATCTCAATGCCTACTTGCAGTTGTTGCCACTAGGTTCAATGTGAACTTTATGCTACAGTTTTAAATTTGTTTTAGATTACAAGTAAAGTTTTCCACCTTTCAAGATTAAAATTCGGACGAAATTATTATTTTTTTTAAGGACATAACTATGTATCTAATTTCAAGTTTAAACTTATTTTAGAGTCAATTAAAATTATTTTAATCTAAATTAAAGTTAGTTTAATGCAAAATTTAAAGTCAAATGAAAGTGATTTAAACTTAATTTAATGTAATTCTTATAATTCCAAAACAAATATCGTATTGAATAACAAATTCATATAAATCAAAAACAACTTTTGTATTAAATAAATTACTCTTTTATTTCAAAAACAACTATTAAATTGCATGACTAACTTTTATAATTTACGTTAAATTGCGCTTAATTCACATTAAATTAAATTTAAATTTTGCATTATATTAAGTTCAATTTACATTAAAATGAGTTTATTTTACTTTAAATTGAGTTTAATTTACATTAAATTAACTTTAATTTAGATTAAAATAATTTTAATTCGCTCTAAAATATGTTTAAACTTGAAATTAGAAACATAGGTATGTTCTTAAAAAATAAAAATTTTGTCCGAATTTTTATGTTTAAAGGTGGAAAACCTTACTTGCAGTCTAAAACAGATTTAAAACTGTTGCAAAAAATTGACATTGAACCTTATCGCAAGCACCGTTTACTTGTAATAAAAATAGAAATTGCAGAAAATAGCCATTTTATGAATTGTGAATATATAAAAATTTTGGTTTTTATTACAAAACATTTATGAAAATTATTTCTAAATAAATTTTTGATAAGTGCTTTAGAAATAATGAACTAAAAACAACAAAAAATGGCTGAAAAAGGAAAAGATGCGTCTTTACAACAATTAAAAAATTTTAGTGATTTGAATGAATATAAAAAAATTAAGGAAAATATTAAACTAATTTATGTTTTTAATGATTGTGATGATAAGAAGAATACATTTGTTGTTACAAATGATGATGAAGTATATTGTTTTGGTAATAATTCTAACGGTGTATTAGGTTTTGGACACAATAATAAAGTGAAAGAATTGACAATAAATGCAGAATTAAGTAATAAACAAATAATTGATTTCAAGAATAATATTTATCATATTCTCGCGAAATCAAGTGATGGACAAATTTATTGCTGGGGTTATATTGAATGGAATAAATTATTTGATCCAAAATGCAACAACTCCTTCTTTTGTAAACCAGTACTTTATAATAAATTTGCGGGCGAAAAAATTACAGCCATTTGTTGTGGTCATAAACATGCAATTTTTTTAACTATTAGTGGAGAAGTTTATTCCTGGAAATTAAATGGAAGTTATCCTCAAAATGTTTCAAAGCCACTGAAATTAAAGGAATTTAATGGAGAGAAAGTGAAAGAAATTTCTTGTGGTTTTGAGCATTCATTAGCGCTTACAGAAAGCGGTCTTGTTTTCAGTTGGGGTGAAAATAATTTTGGACAATTGGGGTTTACAAATAATCCTTTAAACAAAACAAATATGTCGCTCATTTCATTAATAGGAAACATATTTACTGATATAAATCAGTTATATTCTGCAATTACACCAAAACTAATAAAATTAGATAAAATAATTATTGAGAAAATAAGTTGTGGACGATATCATAACTTATTATTATCACGTGATGGCAATATTTATGTTTTAGGGGATAACAGTTTAGGCCAATTGGGGATAGGATTTGATGAAATTATAGATAAGAAATACATTCCTACACTTTTGACATCCCATCACTTTGGAGTTAAAGATGAGATAAAATTTACACAAATTGTTTCACATAACAGTTTTGATATATCTATTGCTCGTTCAACAAAGGGATTAATTTATATTTGGGGAAAATGTGGGAACGAAATTCATTATTTTCCAAAAGAAACAGAATTTGATTGCTTTGAAGATATTTTTGCACTTTATTTCGGAATAACCCTATAGGAATGGGTATATCTGTTATCGATCAATGTGGGCATTCGTAACATACAGAGCTTTTGAAAAATTACAACTCCTAGGAAAAGAAATTGAAGAAAGGAAGGATTGAAGCAAAAGTGATTAGAGCAAAAAACGCATTTTATATACTGTACTGTATATTGATTAAAATTTTGATATATACCTATTCAAATATATAATTTAATTTACTAGTATTACGAACACTACATAACTACCTGCCAGTGGGAGAATATTTAAAAGAAGGGCGCGGGTAGGGGGGTGTGTTCGTGTTTCCGGGGCCTTCCTGGGAACACTCCCATACCTCCCTACCCGTGGGAGATTATTTAGACAATATTAAATGCAAGTAAACTAATAATAGTGCGATGTTTCTAATATTTTGACGTAAATTAAATCTTATGTGTAAATTTGTAAATTTTGAACTTTGTCCAAATTAGTCGAGAGTATACTCATTCTACTCGTCTTGACGTGTTAAATAAAATGGCTATTTACAAATTTCAATTTTCACGAAAAAATATTGTGGTTTTATCATTTTCGTGGGCGGCTGTAGGCCGCCAAGGGCAAAGCTATGTACACGACGAATAACACTGACCTAGATGTGTTGAAAAATATCTGTATGAAATTTTAATTTTGAAGTGAAAAAAATAAATTGTATGAATTATTTGCATAATTTATGGTATAATAATGTTAAGATATTTATAGCTTTTTTCCTCAGGCCATTTAATTATCAATAATTAAGAAAAATGAATTCTTAAAATCACAACATGTAGAACAACAAAAAATTTGCGATCATAATCGTTAGACTTTGAGGAGGTTTCGCAGTATTTTCCTTCAATGTAGTAGTTCTAAAATGTAAAACAAGCGGAGTATAATTATCTGCTTCTGATTAAATAAAATCCTGTTATTCATATAAAATTTCTTGATTGGCTTGATTAAGAAGTGTCCATGAGTTTTATCCTTGAATTGTGCAGCGCATGAGTAAATTAATTTATTTACCTCTTCCTTTTTAGTTTAAGGCAAATTATTGATATGAACAAATTGCGCATAAATTCTTAATTTTGGATTAGTAAATAAAAATAGTTCCTAGACAAAATTGAGAGGTTAAAATAAAATACAATATTATTTGTTTCGTATTTATATTTAATTCTATGGGCCCAGCATTATTTAATGATAGTGTAAGTTTAGAATTTTAAAATTAAACTTGTAAAAAAATTATTGATTTTGTTAATTTTCAGTTAACAGGCAAATGCGTGTATATAAGTGCACAAAAAATCTAAAAGATTAATAGTAAAAATATGCTCCTTTTATCATTTTTCTAAATTATTAATTATTTACTATAATTGGGCTTAAAACTCGGCAAAATTTAAATTAAATAAATGAAAAATAATGAACATTTTTTACTTAAATTTTTAATTTATATTACAGAATAGTAACGATCAAGAAAGTTTATCCGAAAGTACACAGGTACGTTAATGAATAATAATTATCAAATCAACTCTTTTTACCGATGAGTTATTTTATATTTTAGTAAATAATCATTAATATTATAGGGTTATTCATTATCAGATCTTTCTTCTGTTGATAATAAATGGCAAATATTTTTTATCACACTGTACACTTCAACAGCTATTCTGTCACTTTTTAGTAATATAATTACGATAATTGTTATAATAAAAGGAAAGCTTTCATCTGAATTATGGAAATTTTTGATTAACCTATCAGTGGCTGACATATTAATGGCCCTATTTTTGATTCCTTTCTCTTACATTTATTTCATACTCGGGCACTGGATTTTTCCGACTTGGCTCTGCCCTATAGCCCATTTCACACAAATATATTCGCTATTTGTTTCGATATACACTCTAACTATTATAGGAATAGACAGATATTTCTCAATAGTATACACAATACACGAATTAATATATCTAAAGAAATGTAAAAACCTTTTACTGTGCGTCATATGGATTATTGGCATTTTAATTGCCAGTATTCAGCTTTTAAATACTCGAGCCGTTGAATTCATTTATGGGACTAAAAAATATTATGATTGTATAGAAATCTGGGACGAAGAGAGTGCTAAAAAGTACACAATTGTTATATTTATTGTAATATTTGCTTTACCGATATCTGTACTAATATTTATCTACACATCTATCGGGTGTCATGTATTACGACATAATACACCAGTAATTCGAGATCAAGTTAGAGATTTAGATCAATGGAACTTAAATGTTAAAGATGTGAAAATGTTGGTCACTATAGTAATACTTTTTGGATTGTGTTGGTTCCCAATTGAAATATGGAATGTTGTCATTTGGTTCTATTCGCCTAAATTGCAAACAATCACTGAATACAATATATATGTCTTCAGTTATTTATTTTGTCATTTTTTATCGATGAGCCATTCATTTATTAACCCTATTGTGTATATTATTATGAGTAAAGATTTTAATCTATGTTTAAGAAAGTTATTAAAAAGAATATGTCGGAGACAGACAACAAGAGAAGCTCAATTAGACATTTTTAACGGATCTGATGATAATCAAGAACTAAATAGATTACAGTCCACTTAAGATATTAAGCCCGATAAAAGAATTATCGGATTTGGACTTTATCACTCATAAATTATATCATAATGTCCAACACTAGTTAAGATTCATTTTTATGATTTATTAAATATTATTATTAAGTATTGGGTTGATGCATAATTAATGCGGATTTTTTTCGCGCTATTTTTGCTTATGAAAATTGGCGTTTTGTTTACATT
>JAQGCH010003156.1:0-11116 GCA_034699485.1 Nanhermannia elegantula
CACCACTTCCCGAATGAATTAAAACTTTTTCTCCTCTTTTTAGTTTTCCTCTAATAATGAGTGCGTAATAAGCAGTCGCATAAACCACCGGAACAGTGGCCGCCTCTGCCATAGACCAGTGTTCAGGTATTGGCCATAAAAACTCATTGTCTTCTATAACACAAGTTGTAGCCAAAGCTTTCGATGGAATCATTCCCATAACTCTATTCCCATTTTCACTCTTTCCCGAAAATTCTAGTCCAAGAATACAGTCCTGTAGTCCTATATCAGATGGTAATGCATCTGCAGGCAGTCGTCCTGATATTTTTTTTTGTTTTGTTTAAAAATTTTATTAATTACATGGATTGAAACGTATTATAGTTAAGTGTAATTAAGATGTTTCATGTGATTTACAATATATTTTTGTACTATAAGCTTAAATAATAGGATATCAGAATATTTTAATATCACTCACCAGTTGCTAACATAATATCCTTAAAATTCAGAGCAGAATAATATACATGACAGAGGACTTCATTGTCTTTCCTACCGATTGGCCAATAATTATGTTGCGATTCAAACCATTCCATACATGAAAGATCTCCTTTTGTTTTCACATTTAGAAAACAGTGCTTTGAAAGGACAGATTTAGCAATGGATTCAATAATATTGAGCTTAAAATATCCTAAAACAGCATTCTGTAAAATATTGACTTTTAGATCTTTTTTGATAATACTTTTCATTTGTATATCAAATTCATCTGAATTTAATGGCAATTTTTGAATTTTTGTGTCAAAGTTAAAAAAACATCGAATTCTGCATCCATTCGGCTCTTTTCTCAAGCAATTAAATAAACCAATGATACCATTCGTGGGCTTATCGTTAGCGATGAGCCAAATATTCTCTCCTTCAGGCTTAAGATGTATTGACTTCAGCTCTGTTTGCAATCTTTCAAACCATAACTCAAATTCATCTGAAATGTGAATAAACACTTGTTTCTCAAGTTTTGATTCAGTTGTTATTTTTCTGAATAACAGAGCGTTTGCTTTAAATAAGTCTGAATTATTTGCAATTAAAACAAATCCCAATTTTTCTGCTTCTGATATGATTTCATTCTTACTTAAGTTAAAAAATTTATTTTCAAATATTTCACAAACAAAATGTTCAGCAATTGTAAGACTATCTCTACAAACGATAAGCGCAAAGCCATTGGGTTTCAGTTTAACCCAAATTGATTCCAACATTTTCTTTATGTCCACAAAGCGTTTCTCTGGTGATTGACATTCACTCTCACACTTATATATAATCAGATCCAAAGAATCCACTTCTTTAGGAATAGTTGATTCGTTGGTTTTCCAAATACAAGTCTTGATATCAGTCAACAAATTTGACGGCAAATCATCAGGTGATGGATGTAATAGAGAATAATTCACTTTTAAGTCGTAATCATACAAATCAAAAGTTTTCATTACATTCGAGTACATAATGGCTGTGCTTTTGTTTATCTCTAATATTTCTAACACATAACTCACTTTATTTTCGTAAGCAGTCACCAAAAGTGACTCAAGAATTGTTTGACAATTGAAAGAATTAGTGATCAAATCGTTGTCCAAATTGAATAATTTTTTATCTGACAAAACTTTTTCGATATTGATTAGGCTCTCATTTTCGTTGACATATTTGAGAAAATTATATAAATAATTGTTTTCGCAATGAGCTGACTCACAATATGCGTATTCAAACATTTTATCATTGAATAAGATATTAGTATTAATTTCTTTAACTCGATTCAAGTCAAATGAGATTTTCTTATTTTTCGCGACGAAGACCGCGAGACTATCGCATGCTTTGCTGTATTCTAACAAATGATTTTCGTTCTCATGAATAACCATTTGATCATAAGCTACAAAACCATATTTCGAAATAATGGGTTTCTGTGAGTGTGACTTCATTTGAATTGAACTCACTTTAACGCCTCTGTATTCGAGTCCTTTTGAAACTCCGATATTTAAGTCACAATCAAATTGAGCCCTAATTCTCGAATTATTTTTCAAAGCTTCGGATTTAAGAATATTCGGATCACATCTCAATTCATCGATTCGTACAGGAATGCGAAGTGCTCTCAAATCTGACCCCAAAATAGCCATTTGTAGCATAGCGTCAGAAAAAGTGACCCAATTCTGAGTCCATTCAATCTCAGCACTTATTCTTCTATTACCGCGAATTGCATTTGAAATGCACTGAAAATCTTTCCCATAATCATAACCTCTAAGCCTTAATTCTTTATAAATATCATTTTTTCTAATTTCTATTTCTGATTTCAAAGAACTTGAACTGAGTGTTAAATTATTTTCATCTAAAATATTCTCAAAGCTTAAAAATAGTTTTTCTTTTTGCCCAAATATTTGACCGCTGACAACAATAGATCCACTTTCAGAAACTACAAAACTATTAGTGATCTCATCAATAGTTACATTAAATTTAGTTATATTTTCTTTATCCATAACAGTCGCGCGATGTAAAGTCACGTCACGGAATTCAACGGAAAGTTCATCATAAGACACATTGTAATAGTCAGCCAATTGGTTCCACACGAGCAGTAGATAACCGGTTGCCGGAAATAAAATTTTACCATCTATTCGATGATCCGAAATATATGAGTTACTGTTCTCCTGAAAGTTGTTAAATTAAAATTTTATTCAATAAAGTTTATAGTTATAGATTTGTATTCACGACGTACTATCGGCGCCAAAAGTCTTTGTTAAACTTAGGGCTTAAAAAATAACTCTAACCAATAAGACAATATACAGTAGTACCCTGTTATAGTAAACCCCTTTATAGTGAAACCTCGATATAGTGAATAACAAATTTAGACTATTTTGGTGCATAATCCATACAAATAATGTTAAAAATACCTCTTTATAGTGAAGCCACCTTATAGTGAATACATGTCTCTGGTCCCGAGCGATTCACTATAACGAGGTTTTACTGTATTATTAAGAGAAAATTGAACGCTATTGGATATATACACTATTTTAGTGCGCGAACCTGTACGATTCAACAAAGACTTTTGGCGCCGATAGTACTCGCCCTCTTTGGCATCATTGTTTATATACAAGTTAATATTTTTTATTAATAGCAAATTTTAATAGATATAAAATAATAGTTAAAATAAAATTTTATAATTTACGTTTAAATCTATAAAATATTCTCTAGTGTTTCGTTCCATATCATTGTAAAATTGAGGCCACTTTACCACTCTATGATCGCTTTCGTGATTCCAATTAATAAGATTAGATATCATAAGAGTTCCATTCGATACAGGATAACAAACTTTTGGGTAAAGCTTTTCAATCATTGGGTTGAATCCAAGATTATATAATTTTCCAATACTTGTCAGCAATAGTATCCTATTATCGCTATTTTTCTTCATAAGAGGAATATAAGTGATATTCGAACCTAAGCTATTCTTAATTACTGATTGAAGCAAATGATGCGGTGCTATCTCTATAATGACTGCATTTTTAGGTATTTGTTTCAATGCTCTTTTAAATAGCACCGGATTTATGAGATTATCCACAAAATATGAGGCCGAAAGATATTTTGGCTTTTCATCACTTTTTAAGTAGGGATAAGTAGTGCTCAACCATTTTGGAGATATTTTTCGGTCTTTATTTATTATAGATTTTAATTCATTGTGAAGTGGTTTCGATACGGAATAAACGAGAGGACTATGAAATGCAATACCAGTGGTCTCGACTATAGTAGTGAAAACATTTTCTTTCTTAAGTTCTGTCATAAATTCCTCAATTATTTGTTTTTCTCCAGAAATAGTCACCAAATTGTCTGAGTTATCACAAGCCATGAATACATTTTGAGGACAACGAAGTTTTAACTCATCCCAACCCATGCCCACTGCAGCCATCATTCCATTTGTCATATTTATGTCTTCAAAACATTTTCCACTCGAGTATGCGATAAGAATAGTCTCTTCAGCAGTAATACATCCGTCAGCATAAGCACAGACCAATTCTCCAAATGAATGGCCGATTATTCTGTCGGCTCTTATGTCGAGTTCATTGAGTAAATCAATGAAAGCTATTTGTATGGCAGCGATCGTTATCATTGAATTGAGTTTCGAGTCATTGATGTTCTGATTCTCTTCAGTCAGAAGTTTCCATAAATTGATTTCGTATTTATTCAACACTTCACAGGATTTTCGTAAAGAATTAGAGAATATCTTAATATTTATCAAAGACTTAGCCATTGCTGACCATTGAGTTCCCATTCCTGAGAATAAAAAGCAAATCTCTTTTTTAGTTTTTGAAACTTTTTCGATCTCAACATTTGTGGCTTTGATTGTGTTTTGAACTAAATTCTCAATAATAGCAAATCCTCTGAATTTCATTGCTTTGAAACCAGAACTCATTTGAAACGGAGATGTTTTTGAGATTTCATTTATGAGAGACAATGAATCTCTTGTTATTTTGTTTGCATTATTCATAAGTTTATTAAAGAAATAATTGACTGTCTTTTCATTTCTTCCGCACATTTGAACCAAACGTGGAATTTCACCAGTAAATCTATTGTTATCTTCTTTTGCTTTTATTTTCGGTGATTTGACAATAGCGTGAACATTAGATCCGCCGAAACCAAAATTATTCAGTGCAACCAAATCTCCATAAAAAGGTGTGTTTTCAGTGATTGGTTTCAATATTCCACTCATGAGTCCATCAATATTAGGATTGGGTTTATTGAAGTGAAGGTTGGGTGAAATGCATTCGTTTTCAAACGAAAGAATAACTTTAGTCAATGCACACAATCCTGAAGCACCTTCTGTGTGACCGGTATTAGACTTTAGTGCTCCGATCATTAAAGGATTTTCGCGACCTTTTATTAAAAATTTTATTATTTTCAATTAATTTATGGAATACATTATACATTTTAAGATTCTTATGTTCATATAGATATCGTATTTTAATTTCAATAATAAAAATTTTGCAAAAATTTATTTCTCGCTTTAGGCTCGAGTCTCCAGCTTTTAGATTGTTTCTCCAGCTGAGGTTGAAATAGGGAGATATCAATCTCCAGCTTTGGAATAATAACTAAACTCAACATCCAATTTAAATGAATATAAGTGTGATTGTCAAAATTTCAAAATCAAAATTCCAATTATGTTTATTTTCATTTAAAACCTATTCATTAGCTTAATAAGAGGAGAAGTGGCGCAGCGCGCTATGGCTTCGACTCCGGATCGAAGGGTCTGAGTTCGAACCCTAGGCGTGGCTATTTTCTCTGCTATATGTTGGCCACATATTCAGTGTTTTTTAAACATCCCTATGGCCCGACGCGTTGGCCCACGCCGACACAGGTTACACCTGTAAAAATCTCACAGGTTTAACATGGGCCTCGGTGAAATCTCCTCTCATTGGGGAGTTGGCTGACGAAAACATTTTTTTCATTAGTTTAATAATTTAAATTATACATTAGTTTACGAAAGGAATTTTATAAAACCCTGTTATATAACACTTGACCTTATGAAAAATTAAATCTGAAAATTTAGACCTTGGTTTGATTTTTAATTTTTGAGGCAATAAGTGAAAAAACTTGCCTTTGGTACCCCCTTGCCTTTGATATTTTCCTCCAGCTTTGAATTAACGAAGCTGTGGCAACCCTATTCACGTTCATTAAGCATATCAATTAATTGATTGAATATTAAAAAGTATATATACCCGAACACATTGCTTCACATATTGCTCTCATCTCTTCTGGATCTCCCGCTTGAGTTCCAGTACAATGAGATTCGACGTAATGCACATCGAGTGGATCTATTCCTGACTCAATATATGTTTCTCTGATTATATCTCTCTGTCTTTCCCACGACGGGTATGTAATTCCCATCTCTTTATAGCCGTCATTATTTGCTTTCGAGTGAATAACTGTCGCGTAAATACGTTTAGCGACATATCGTTTCTGTAATAGTATTACAACACACGCCTCTCCTTTCGCATAACCATTTGCTGTTTCATCCAAACATTTACACTTCCCATCGGGTGAACACATATTCATCTGATTAAACATCATTTGTATCAATGGATTAAAGCAGATTAATTCCGGCAACAATTGCATTATCGCATCGATTACTCCTCATTGCAATCATTGCCTCATTGAGAGCACTAAAACTCGATGCACAGGCATTGTCGATGACTATTGAAGGACCGGTAAAATTAAAATAATAGGAAATCTTTTGAGCCATGAATTGGATGTAAGGAATCATTCCTGCACTGTTTGAATACGCATTCCTATACTCATCAAACGTGTTGCCAAT
Source organism: Nanhermannia elegantula (assembly GCA_034699485.1). Taxonomy (NCBI): domain Eukaryota; kingdom Metazoa; phylum Arthropoda; class Arachnida; order Sarcoptiformes; family Nanhermanniidae; genus Nanhermannia; species Nanhermannia elegantula. The sequence continues at coordinate 6,308 of JAQGCH010003156.1, forward strand.
AAATACTCCAGTGTTTGATCCATTCAAACAGTTTGGATCAGTTCCTGTTTTATTAAATTAATTTCATTATTTAATATGTTATTTAAACGTGTTATTTGACTATATTTTATGTTTAAAGTAATTTAATTTTATCGCTTATTTTTAACGTTCAATTTTATAATAAAGAAAATTTTTATTAAATAGATTAATAACTATAAAGTTTATTCAATATTCAAGTAAATGCTGATTAGCTATGCTTCTGCTTCGATACCTCAGTGACTTAGGTGTTGGCTCTTATTTGAGTCTAAAGTTTGCACAGTTCACAAGATGCTGTTTTATCGAGTAGTGTTGGTCTGAGTTCCGAGAACTGAAACTCTCCTAAAAACTGAAACTGAAATAGAAATTTTTCCAAAACTGAAACAACCGAAGTTTCGATTCAACTGTATGCCTAAAAATTTTTAATGCTTGCATAGACTAAAGCATTAGAACCTAACTTAGTGTACAATAAACCGGGGCACAGATAGTCAGTGTTTTACAGACAATATGATTTACTATATCCTAATATGGTATAAACCGTATTAATAACTTTGAGTTTGAAGAGCGGTATGTTTAGCTATGCTTGAGTTTTATAAATAATTTTTACAAACCTGAGTCCCAAATTGCTTCATAAGTGAGTTCCAACATTATTCTGATCATAGGGTCCATTAAATTTGCGTTAAATTGATTAACTTTAAAAAACTTTTCATCAAATTTATTTAAATCTTTCATTTTTCCGGAACCTTCTGCTAACCCAAAGACCTCTAAAAAATTTACTCAATAATAATACAAAATAATAATTAAATTGAAATATATATACCTTTACTCCAACGTGATTTATCTTCCTTAACCATATCTATGACATTATATAAATTGCAACCAAATTCTTCGATATTATTTGATTCTATCGTTAAATAGTTTAATAGATTAATTATTCTTTAAATTCAATTTTGATAAATAGTTGATTACCCGGATATTTTCCTGAAATACCAGTTATTACTATGTCTTCATTCATTTTATACCGTTTTGATTTTTTCTATTTATGTTATTTATACGTAAATGTTTTGTCATAAATCCAGGTTATTATTATTGAAATTATAAATGTTTGTCCCAAACGATACAGATAAGATGCACTTATAGTTATGGCAGTGCTTGGCAGTTAAGAGTAGTGCTCCAGCAGGATGTTGCCTCAACAGAGCCTCTACATTACGAGAAAATATTAAATGTTGTTATTATGGATAATTTAGGTAAACACAGCGAAATCAGGGTATTTAAGGCATTAAATGCCATATACGGCAGTTTCAATTAAATAAACATCGTGCAACACTAAAAAGGTGGTTAAATACAAAACTAAAAGTATTGAAAAGTCATCAGACACATTGTAAAACTATGATCTGAAAGAAGATTAAAGTATAAGTATGGAGACCTTAATAATTAAATTAGTTAGAATTTAGTGTCTTAATTAAATCCTCTATTCTAACTAAATTTAATGATGAGGAACTCGAGAAGAGTTTGTGCGTGAGTTGACGTTATGGGATCGATAATTTCGCCTGGAAACATGCGACTTCTCTGAGCTCATACCAGCTAAAAGACAGACCTTAAGGATAGGATCTGATATATCTTTACAGGACTCCAACTTAGACTAGCAGTGAATGCAGAGTTGCGAGACAATTGAGTAATTAAGGAAATTGGGTCACAACAATTATACTCTGCGGTTGTTATTCGCAGCAAAGAGTAATGAATTAAATAGAACTATTAAAGAGCTTGAGATCACTCTCAACTGTCAAAGTGAAATGATCGTTGAAAGTAATCACTGGTTCTTTGATAGTAATAAACATTCATGTAAAGGTGATGATATCAATGTAATGGTGACGATGTTGTAATGTAAACATATATTATGTCAATAATGTAAACCAGAGTTCAAAGTTACAATAATGATGGGATTGTCCTAATTCCAAGCTAAGCTGATGATAGTGATTGGCGACTCAACGGACTTATTCTCGGATTCAATCATACCATAAAGAGCGACATAGAGATAAAACAGAGAGTTAGGGTAAAGAGAATAGAAAACATGGATAGGGACTACATGTTAAGTAATGATTAAAAAGGTCCTGAAACATCATATATCTAGAGAAATAGCTCCAATGTTGTGTGTTAGCGAGTCAAGCACACATTTATGATCACGAACAAGGTCAATTAGGTTTGAGAAAGCGTTAGTGTCATACAGCTATGTGAAGTTAAGCCAAATACCGTAACAATGAACGTGAAGCCATAGACGTAACACAAATCGCAAGTTGATAAAAGAGACTGCCAACATAAGATAATGATAACATAAAAGGCAGCGAAATCGGAATGAATTTAGTAGGGAGCCAATCAATTATTGGCAGTGACGGCAATATCTCAGTAACAATGGTAACAACGACGAAAGGAGATGTGCGATAACGACTAGGACGAGAGGAAATAATCAATAAGCAATAGAGACAACAATATCGCAATAGCTATGGCCACAGAATAAATTAATAAATAGATAGCGACAACGTTAAGAATGAAAGAAAACGGCAACATATAATCAATAGAAATTAAGGCAAAATATACGACATGAATGAAAAGGAAAATGGCTACCTTTTGATAAGCGACGAGCCGAAATCGTCGTGATTTGATAATATCTTGCGAAGTACAAAACAGATCAAAACGAGACATAGTTTACCAGATACAGGGTAAATTATAGAATCTAAAGAGTAACATGTAGAATAATAATATATAAAGGTGAATATAAAGGTGATTTCCATGTTTTAAGTATCGACTGAGATGCTGTTGAGTGACAATTTGTTATAGAGAAGTGATATAGCATTATATAGAAGCGAACTTCAAAAACTAAAAATAGATTTATTGGTTACTTAAAAGACGATGTTCAAGTGAGCTCATTATTGAGTCAGCCAGAGTAGAAACGCATCAGCAATGAGTAAAAATGTAGTCAGAAAATGACTGACAATGTGATGAATCTTGGAATTATAGAGAATTGAGTTAGAAAAGAATGCCCTCTAATGTTTCTATCAATATAACGTGACCTCAAAGTCGGACCAAAATTGGTCTAGAGGGATTGGGAGGACAAATCCAAAGATAGAAGGTATCTAATCGAAAGTTTAAACAGGGCCGCTGAAGAGCCCTAAAGTTCTGTTATCCATGGGGTACAACTCAAGTTGTTAGCGGGGCAAGTCAGAAGCTGAGTTATTGGGAGATAACTCAGTAGTTCAGTTATATCTAAATTGAGTTAAGGAGAAACTCTGTAGGAAAGTGCTCAGATCCTAAGTTAAAGTATTCAAGTGAAAACTCTTCAACCCATATGTGTTACTAAATTATCAATCAATTGTAATCGGTCTGCATAGTAGTTGGTTTTGACACCTGGAGTACTAGTTTTGAGTTAAAGTGAGAGCCCGATGAAGTCGAGGGATTTGTTAGGACAAATCGAGAGAAGTTGTGATACGGGATAGCTTGACCAGGAGGACATAGGTCAAGGAGGAATGCTTGGTCAGAAGAAGATAGGCCAAGGCTGACTTTCTGGAAAATTGTACGAAACCTCTAAGAATAATAAGTTCCCGAAAGTAACAGAAAGACGAGAGTAGAATCTGTATTGCTGTGTCAACAGAATTGTGAATATCAGGAGGTCAAGAGGACTTGCCTGGAACTTTATTGTCTCATGTTATGAACGCTTGAATAATGACTTTTCTATTAAAATTAAATAGGGTCTTGCCACTTATTTATCTCACTAAATTTGGTGTCTAGACGATAGACGAGCAAAGCGGAAGTGCTCGATCAACTTATATTAAAGGGCGTTCATAATTCGATTAGTCAAATCCATTAAGATACTAGTAGCAAAAGCGTGCGAGGTAAACTAGAACGCTATTTGGAAGCAATTAGGATGAAAATCCGTTTAAAAACGGGTTGATCAGCTTACTTGTCCGGAGGCAAGGACAGAGACTGAGAGAGGTCCGGCTACAAGGTTCGGAATCGGTAGTATCTCAACCGAAGAGAACGCAAGAAAGTTTGATTCGGTTAAGGGCAAACTTCCTAGAGATAGATCAGCGAAAAGTGTGCGAAAAGCACAATATTTTGAGCTAAATCTTACATTATTTGTGAATAATTTAATAAATATATGGTTTTAAAATAAAGTTCCGCATATTAAAAATTTTCTTCACTAAAGAGAAAAATAAATACGCACAAACTTTTAATGAAAATTTTTATGATATTTTGAACTATCACTTGCCATATTCAATATCATAATAAGCATAAAGGTCGTTTTGAGGGGGGTCGTGGACAGAGAGGTTTCAGAGTTGGAAAATATTAGTGATCAAGTGGCCCATATTAGATAAAATTTTCAAAATAATATTAGCTGTAGTTTAGGAGATATTGAATTTTTTGTGTAATTTTTTATAATGTAGTCTATGAGAGAAAAACCAAATTCAAAAATTAATTCCCGCCAAGACCTTAATGATATTTTATTTTATTATAAGATTTATCCCTCTAGTTCTTCCGATTCTCGAGATATGAATTTTTAAATTAATTAATTTTATCGTAAATACAATCGGGTCTTTACTATAGTTAAGGTCCGAGATCCCCAACCGCAATTTTTTAAAAACTGTCATATAAGGACATTTGATTGTGTAAAGTTTCATTAAAATATCAGTAAGGTCTTGGCGGGAATTAATTTTTGAATTTGGTTTTTCTCCCATAGACTCCATTATAAAAAATTCACAAAAAATTCAATATCTCCTAAACTACAGCTAATATTATTTT
>JAQGCH010003157.1:0-11115 GCA_034699485.1 Nanhermannia elegantula
AAAAAACACTGAATATGTGGCCAACATATAGCAGAGAAAATAGCCACGCCTGGGGTTCGAACTCAGACCCTTCGATCAGGAGTCGAAGCCATAGCGCATTGCGCCACTTCTCCCCTTTTTTAAGAATTAACAAAAAAATATATTTCTTTCAGGTATGAAAAAATACTTTTTAAGTTACGTTTACGAATGGTATAAGTTCTTAACATAAGTTTTAGGTTTTATATCCATTGAAGTGGTTTTTCGGGTTGGGCTCCAATTTATGTCCCTTCATATGAATCAGATATCAATAAAATGTAATTAAGTTTTACTGTAATTCTAAAAACCACTTAAATTGAAATTTATAATACTAATCAAATTTATGAAACTTTATAATACATTTATTTGAAAAAGTTATAAAAGACTCAAATTTCTGATTGAATGAAAGGAATATTAAATAATTTATATTTGAATGCATTTAATTAAATCATAATTAAATCAATAATAAACGAAGTGCTTAATGATTTTTTATTATACTGTATAAAAAAGTATTAATAAATATTAGAAAGTATAGAAAAGTATAAAAGTAAAAGTATTTGTAGTTGAAAGTTGTTGTAAAAGTATATACTGTACAGTATAAGCATTATATAAATTAAAATAAGTTATGAGTTGTATAACAACTAAAATAAATAAATATCACAGACAAATATAGTTAGTTTTGGTTAGTTTTCAATTAATTATTAAAAATTACTGCCAATCAATTGGAATCAATTCCCATCTCTGACTTTTAGAGCTTAAAGAGCATGTCTTTAGTGTTAAAACCTTTTGAGCCTTTACGACATCTAAACACAAATCTGATTGTAAATGTGTTAATGACTTATCCGATGGATTATATTTCCATTTTTGTCTTTTGAATTCACTGCAAGCTATCAACAAAACGGATGTGTCTTCTTGTGCTTCATTGACATCAAGACAGACGGACTCGTCAGTCATTAAATATCCGTGTTTTGTGTAAACGAAGTTTTGTTGTGTATATATTTCTATCGCACACTTCTCAAGCAATACTTTGCCAACGGGTTGTCCTGTTTTACTGCTCGGTCTTTGCAAGCATTCGATGTAATATAGATTTTGGATTTTACCAAAAAATCTATCACTAGTAGGAAAAAAATGTTCTGAAAAGAGAAAATATATAACCGTAAGAGTTAACAGTTGAACATAATTACAACTAATGCTAATACCGGGCCAAACGTTATCCAAATACCACTCAAAGCTTTTGCAGTTAAGCCTTTTCCTGAGATCGATTCGCTCTGAGATATTGATTAATTTATTGACTCTGTCTTTCTCAATAACTTTTGCCGCCACCGGATTCAACTTGTAATAGAAATGTTTCCACCCGTCGAGCCATACCTCTGCCACTCGCGCTAAGTTAGTATAGAGCACATCAGCAACGTTTTCACCACCAAAACTATAGGGCGAAGATCTTCGGAACAGATGCGCCACATGAGAACAGGGACTGATCTCTATTCTTCCCCCGCATTGCCATATTCGTAAAGACATTTCAATGTTTTCTCCGCCCCATATATTCATATGTGAATCATAACTACCAGTTTCATAAAAATAACTTTTATCGATAGCAAACAGACCTCCGGCCATGACTGGAGTTCTGAATGGTTTAGTGTCGTCCCTATTCTTCTTTCGATTCTTTACTAATTCTTTCTGACCGATGGAAAACCAGCGGAAATGCAATTCCCAATTGAATGCACCCCAATGTAACTCAAAACTGCGCGTATATGCGAATGTCTGATCGTGTATTATATCAATTATAGGACAAACAACTGTTCTCCTAAAAAGTTTTGAAAATACAGTATTATTCTTAATCAATAGAAAATTATAGTATAACTTATTCACTTTTGATTCAATAGTACTTAATTGTGTCATAGGCTTTAAAATAAGTTAACTTAATCATAATAAATAATGAAAACTTATAACACTTCTAACTTCATTTGTATTCGCTTTCTTTGTTTTGATATATGAAGATTTCATGTTATTTAATAATTGTTTATTAATAGTTATTGGACAGCATTTCATTGTCATATTATTAAAATCAGTTCTATAGCAGTATTATAAAAAATATTTTTGTTGATGAATATTTAGTGCAGATTTAGTATACTGTATAACTGTAGCTTTAATGTTAAATTTGAAGCCTAACTCATTAATTCTGAATTAATTTTTTCGATAACAAAATATGATTACAAGTCATTTCTAACAATGAACCTTTTGTGTGGCATAATTTAATATGTTTTTAATCCTGCATCAAATTTGATAGAATATCTCATTTTCAATTAAGTCTAATTTGAATATATAAATAAATTTAAAACATTTTATAATATTTTTATTTATAAATTCAAATTTGACTTAAATGAAAAAGAAATGTTTTATCAAATTTATGACGGATTTTAAATATATGAAAGCATGAACTCATGGGTTTATCAAAAAATAGGTATTCAATTTAAAAACTGATGCATTCAATTGTTTTCATTAAAAATATAAAAACTCATGAATAATGTAATTAACTTGTGAATGAATAAATTTGAATCAAACTTATGGTAATGAATATATCAGAGAAATTAATTAAATTTTAAATAAGTTGTTTATACAAAAACTTGTTTGTCTAAAAATATTCGACTTTTAGAGAATAGTTGGCATACACTATATTTAAACTCTATTAATGGTATGAAACATAATTGGTGTCATATTTTCTATAATGCAATAATTGAACTTTTCATGCATTAAATAAGTTAAAAACCGTTAAAATTGTAAAAAAATTGAGTAATTTTCTTAAATTACATGTTTTTTTAGAAGGATAGAGCAGCTATTCTTCAGTAGTCTGTAAGGTCTCTATAAAGTGTAACTATTTAAATGACAAAAATATTTATACCGAAACAGGCTTGAGGCTCGGCTCGAGGCTCAGAGCTTTTTTCAGGCTTGAGGCTCGGCTCAAGGCTCAGAGTTTGGAGTCAGGCTCACTTTAACTCACTTACAGGCCTTCAGTCTGTAAACTATATATGCAGGAAAAGAGTAAAAGTTTTCAAAGTTTATTTTTTCATAAATATTATTTTATGAAATAACTAAGAAAAGTAATAGACTTCAAAATTGTCTATTCAGGCATCAAATGCGTTCTAAATATATGCTTATATATTTCAAAACATTCAAATTTTAAACAATAAAATTTTATGATTTGAATAACTTTAATACAAGATCAGGCTCAAGGCTAAGAGGCTCAGTTTCTTGTGATTTTGTCAAGCTCAGGCTCGCCACCGAGCCTGAAAAGCTCAAGCTTTGAGGAACACTGTACTGAAACAATAGGTATTCATTTGCCATTAGAATTCTGCTAATAATATATTATTATATTTATCAAACATTTGTGAAATGTGTACAATATATGAAATGAGTTTTGTATATGTTTTGCAGGTTTTGCATAATGAATAGCAAATATTCCTTATAAGCAGAGTTCGGACTTTTGCTTATTTGCCCAGCAAATGCCTATATTTTATATATTTTGTATGTCTGCCTATTTATTAAAAATTTCTAATTAATGCCTATTTTTCAATTTATTAAAAATATTTTTCTCCCTATCCATGAATTACATGATTGTCTATGGAATTTTAAGCTTTGTAACGTAATTAAGCTTTCCTTATTTTATTAAAGTTAAATTCAAATCAGATATTTCTTGAGAATATACTAGTTTTTCATACCGTATCAACACTTCTAAGAAATAAATATTTTTAGAGGCATTTTAGTGATTAATCTAAATCCGAGGTCATATTTTTCTAAAGATTAACAATTTTGAACATTTTATATCAAATTTTTGTAATTTTAGAAGTAATTTATAGTAGATCTCATGCTTTATGTTTAAAACAGGTGTCTTTAAATTAAATCAGTTATTTTCAAAAATATTTTTCAAATTAGCAAATATTTATACTGAAAAGTGATAGTTTTTAACATTGTTCCCGAAATTTCCTGAAAATGACTCACGAAAAAGTCACTTTTTGATTCCAAAAGTCTCGGCTCATGTAATAACAAAATAGTTTTAAAGTCGTTTTAAATTTTACTGAAATTTTTGTTTGTATCATAAAATTTTGTACTAAAATAATTAAGATTTTTGCCTATTTTTGAATATTTTAAGTGCCTATTTGCCTGCCTATTATAATGGTTTTGAATGCTTATAAATCCAAACTCTGCTTATAAGGTAATAATCTGGTATATACTGTAAATGATATTTAGAAGAATAAGTATTTCCCATGTCTTGTTAGACACTAGACATAAACACAGCTATACAAGTGATGTGCAGTTTAATGATTTCCCTATTTTTTTAAACTTAGACAAGCATTCATTCACTCTATTCGGTTAAGACAAAAATCTCTATAATAGCTTCAATTTATGTCTCAATTTAAAAAATGGTTTAAGTTTTTTTAAGTTTCCTGTATTAACAACATTTTAGTGACAGTTTCTTTGAGTAATAGAGTAATTGAAAAATAAAATGAAATAACGACTTACAAAAAAAGAAAAGAATAAAGAATTAATTGCTGAACAAACCTATCTTCAGAAATTCTGACCATCAATGGCTGGAGCCAACCAATAGCAGCTTCGCAGTGAGCGTCTAAGAAAGTAAGAACTTTTCCTTTGGCAACACTGGCGCCTAACAATCGCGCTCTAATAAGTCCGGTTCGATTTGTTGAACGCAAAATTTTAATTGGAATCAATACATCTTTACTCAATTTGTTCATATATCGGTCCAACTCTTTGCCTAAAAATTTCCTATCGCTCGAGTCGTCGACTAAAATAATTTCATTGAGAAGTAGATGTGGCGAACGGTTTATAACACTGTGAACTGTTCTCACTTCAAATTGAAAATAACGATAAAAAAGAGGAATATATGAAAAAAGAATTTAGTTGTGCCGAACCTAATGTAGACCAGGCCTCGTTGTGAAACACTATTATAATACTGGTGTCGCCCAAACTCTTTAAATCATACTTTTTAGCTCTACAACTGTTATATAATACAGACTTAGAATTAACTGTTATCTAATGAATTGATTGAAACAAACCTATGCTTTCTTGGGTCAGGTATTGATCTATTGACAGAAATTCGATCGCTTGCTAACAGATTGAACCGATTGATATGGAATAATGTTTTCATTCTATTTGATTCAAATTCAGGCACATATACAGGTAATCCATGTTCGCCGACTTTAGGCACTGGAGAGTAATTATTTTCATTCAAAATTTCTATAAATTAAATTCGTGAAAAAAAAGTCAATTAGAGTCAATCGGAGTCAATAAAGTCATTACACTTTTTTTGAGAGCTATTTTAAACTTAGTTTCAAATAAAGTGTGAGAAAATACAATGAATTCTAATTATTGTTTATTTTCGTGCATTTATTAAAGATAAGTTTTAATGAATAGTCTTTTAATTTTGTATATAGAACTGTATAATCAGTTATAATTATTGTATTTTTAATCAAATATTCAATTATTTTGAAAGTACTGTTTAAATGAACGATAAGCAGAACTCATTATATTTAAAGATATAGAAAGTTCTATAAGAAAATTATTACAAACCAACGATTTGATACGTTTATAACTATTGTATATAATATTTACAGCATATTTTCCATTAACACATAATCTAATATTAATAGATTCTGATCTGAAAAATTCCCTTTATCTGATTCGTTCAGATTTGTCTCTTTAGGTCAGTTAAAAAAATGCTTTCGCACATAAATTAACGCATAACTACATTTGAAACAATGCATTCTAATTGAAATGATTGAAACAAACTAAATAACTTGCATCAAAAATGGTCAATACCTTAAAATATTGTATAATAAAATTTTAAATTTTATTCGTATTCAAGCGAAGCGAAGTCTTTGTGAGGCAAAAAAATTAAATTCATTAACAATCAAATCTTTGGTTTAAAAGAAAATTCTGATAGTTTTTGTTTAATTTCAAAGTTTTCATTAATACACTTTAATAGCATCTTAATTACCATCAGTTAAAATAGGTGTTGGTTCCCATGGCAGACCTTTGCCCATATATTGTCCTACTATGACATGAATACCACGTTTGTCAATGTACTCTTTCTGGTGCTTATTCTCACGCAGAACTACCATCACATCATTGCCAACTTTAAAGCAGTGAAAATAAGGTTAATATAAAAATGTTCTGAAAATTATTAAAATTTTATTTAATTATATTAATTTAAATTTAGTTGAGCTCAAAAATTAATTAATTGTGGAGATGTTTGACAAGTGTGCACAATGAGACACAAAGGCTTTAAAATTAATATATTTTTAACCAAAACTTGCAGACTGAAAAAGTTTAGCAAAAACTTGTGGAAAATTATCTGCGGGTTTACTAGACAGGGAGATCTCGTCGAGCCTCAAGTCAGAGGGTAAACTATATTAGGCTTATTATATTATATTATAACTCCTTTATAAACAGGCTGTCAGGGTCTTAGAAACACAACAGTTACTCAATAAAGCTTTTGAGGATTTTTGGTCAACTAAATGACCAGATTTGAAGATAAGAGAACATTAGGATTTATCATAAATATCGAGACTAAACAAAATTTTAGAGAATTCAACAGAGTCGTCATCCAAATTATGTTTTACTTTATAATTTAAAAATGTATTAATAAATACAAATATGACTTAATTAAAATTTTTAAATTAAAACTTATTTTAACTTATAAATGCTATATTAAGAATTCGAGGCTCTCATACTTATTGTATTTACACAATTAAACTAATTTAACGTATTTTTAATGTAAAATATAAAAAAGGATCTTCTATCATAAAGTAGTTTTTGTTGTGAAACATTCGACATTTGAAATTAACTTCTAATGTATTATATTGAAAAGTATGATACAGTATAGTAACTTATAAGCAATGATCACTTTTTCGGAAATACAACTTTTTCTGTGCAGCTCAAAACATTCGTAAAGTATGAAATGAGCGCCGATCAGATAATAACAAGCAAAATGAGCTAATATTTAAGTTCCGAAAATCCGAATTTTCGCCATTTTTTTGCTGATTCTCCGAATTTCCGAAATATCCGAAAATTTCCGAAATTTTTAACGAAAAATGTACATTTTTCTGGATTATTCATGTGTTTTAATAAGAATTTTTTAATTTTGTGCTCTCATTAAAAAATCAGAAGCCGAAAATTTTTTTAACTAAAAATCAGAAAAATGAATTGGTATACCCTTTAAAATTCATTAGAATTATATTTATTTCAATGTAAAAAATACCTTAAAAATGGCGAAAAATTTTTCTTTCTTTCAAATTGAAATTTTGCATTAAATCTTGTATTTCTATTGATATCTGTGTCAAAAATTTTGCGAATTTTTCCGAAATTTGTCCAAAAATGCTCCGAATTTCCGAACGAATTTTTGGGGTTTTGTCTCCGAAAAAGTCGTAGCATTACTTATAAGAAATAATTGTATTGAGAAACACTTAATGGGCTATAAAAATATTTTTAACAAAACTTAAGTCAACATATGGGTGATTTCACGTGGATTTATTGTGAAATAAGATAATTTTAGATAATTTTCTTTAATGTCGCTAATATTTATAGATTCACCGATAAAATTATTAAAAAAGGAATTTAAATGAGACTGTTTTATTGAGCAGTCGAGTGTGAGTATATTTTTTATCAGTTGTATTTACAGATTTCTGTTTTATTTTATGAGAGCACAGATTAGAATACTGTATAATATTACGCAATGTATATATGCACATAAAAGCATGCAAAAGCACAAAAAAGCAAATATTTATCGAGACCTCAATTTTTTCGATTTTAATTTGATTAAAAAAACAATTATTTACAAAATTGAGAAAAAGAAAAGCATTAATTTAATTTACTGTAACATCTGTGAGAATCTAAACATTATGTGAATTACGCAGGAAGTTGTACACATAATTAATTTAAAGCTTAAGAAAAATAACATATTTTACAGGCACTGCTTTATGATAAGGTTTTTATATTTGTGATTCAATGCTTTGGGATTTCAAGTTTGAGACCAGAAAACGGGAGCTCTATTTGGATGCATTTGGGCTCTAATAAATCATTTTGTTTTATGGGGTTAAGAGCGCTTAAAGGGTACATTTTAATAATTCCCAATACAGAACATTCTGTACTTCAGCTCTAAATTATAGTTTTATGAAAGGCGTCAAAAGTGAAACCCATTTCTTATACAATTATTGATATTTAGAATTATTAAATATATTTCGCAGTTTTGATAATAATTGAAAATATAAATTATCTGAGATTAAGTATATATTTTTAGTATTTACAGACTTTTCATTTTAAATGTTTTAAAACTAATAATTTTTATGTTTACTTAATTGAAATGACTATTTATTGCATTGAAATTAGAAATTTAATTCAATTAATAATTAGTTGTCAGCTTATTTATAAAGAGTATAATAAGATAAACTTTTTAAAATATACGCGTTCAAAGCAAATTTTTGAAAAAATTTTAAATCTTTGGGATTTCGCACCCCAGCCAAACCCCTATCGTGTATATGCGTTTTGAATGAAGTATTATCAAAATGTTAAACATAAAATATTTCTATACCCTTTGGGAAGCAAATAATCTATTTCTAAGTAAACAGGTATTCAAATTTGAAAAATTTGAGAAAAAGTTCAATGCTATCAAAATTAAGAATTGACTAAAAAACTCTGTTTAGTATTGAAAAGGATTTTTTTGGAATAAAAAAATGGCTTTTTGGTGAAAACTCTCAACAAATTGGAAAGTTTTGGAAATTAGAAGTTCAACAAAATTACGAAATTTGTGAGTTTTCAGAAAAACAAATTGGGCTCATTTTACTTGTTATTTGATTATCGGTACTCATTTAATATCTTCCCAAAGTTAAATTGTTAGAAAAAAGTGGTATTTCCGACAATTTAGACATTGGTTATGACTTTAGGCTTAAGTTCGTCTTTTTCGAGGCTTTGGACGTCATTATAAACAGATTATAAATACTATTAAATACAAGTCTTTTATATTTTCGGTAAGGATTTGGTTGTATTTGACACACACGTACTCATCAGTGTTACTCTTTTGGATTAATTAAAAGCAAATGATTTATAAAGCATTTAAAGCAAAAACTTATTTAAGTGATGCGAGAAATCGATTGTTAAAAATAATCTAAAAATCAAAATGTGTTGATCTGGTCATAGCATAGCATATCATAGCAGTGGTGCATATCATAGCATAACTTGAAAGCTATCACTTTAACCCATTTCTTGTAAAATAAAGTGAAGACTTCCTATGATATAAGACTTAATCTTCTTTAGTTCAATACAGTATTGTATTGTAATAATGAAATGTATGGTTCAGTACAGTTCAATGCAAGCGATAGTCAGTCACAAAAAATTGATAAAATCGTGAACATTGTATAGCATTGAACGCATTGAACAGTACTGTATGGCTATAGATAATAGGCTATATTGAAAGTAAAGGTATTGTACCCGCAGTTACGCATTGCCTTTACAGAGATTGTACAGAGAGAGTGTACTTACAGTACACACACAGCTGCAGACATACAGTACAGGACATACAGCACACAAACACTCACCGATTTGATGATCTGCGCCATCGCCTGACCGGACAATAAGAAAAGTCACAAATAGTGAGCCAATAAATAATGGAATTATGACTAAAAAGAAAATACTACGGAATCGTCTTCGACCACAAGAACGACGTATCACTAAATTGAGTTGCATTTGAGTGTATTTGCGGTCATTTATCTGCCACAGGAGTCAAACATTTTCAACATAAATAATGTCATAATTATTATATGTTTTGGTTCACAAATTGTTATGAATTGCAGTCAAGTTTTGCCAATAATTGCATAACTTATTGATCGGACACCTTCTGAACCATCACTTATCGCAAACTAATTAACCAAATTAAATATAGAAATCAGACATCAAATAATTTATTCATTTATGAAATAATCAATAAATTATAAATCTTTCAAAATTATGTAACAATTATTATACATTTCAACTAATGAAGAGCATAGGCTCTCGAAAACGCTGAACCTGTTATCGATTATTAAACACATTTGATTTTATAGTTTTATTATAAACATAGAAAATATGTAAAACATAAATCAAATTATAATACAATTCAAATTATATTACAAAATGTAATCAACTGACTGTTTTAGATTAGACCTGTTGATCGGGCTCGGTCGGGTCGGGTTAGATGAGCCCCAAATAAGCCCGGTATTAAAATTTTTAGGTGTCTTATATTAAAAAAAAATACTTATATTGTGTTAGTATTACATCATTATAAGCATATATTTTCGTATAAACTGTAAGTTTGATAAATCACAGCTTAATTATTATTAGCTTCGTTAGTATTCGTCTATTATAAAAAGTGATTATTTTTTACAAATAAATAAATAAAACAACATCTCAAACAGATTGTGATTCTAATGAATCTCAAATTGATTTACTATATGTAAAAATGTAAACTACAATTATTCGAATCAATAAAATAGTTAAACACATTATCTGAACAAATTTAATTCTCGGTGGGGTCGGAGGATTTGGGCCAGATCAACAAATCTATTTTAGATCAATGTCTTATGATTTGTGAGTTATTTATTCAATTTTAGATTTCGTTTTGCATATATTTTTAATAAAGAGACTTAAAATATACAAAACATCACAATTTTTTGTGAAGTTTTTTATGTAGGCTCAAAAGGTTTATGTTAACAGTTTGAGTGTGAGGCTAATGATCAAAGGCTCGATAACCTTAGCACCTGTGCCTCAGACTCAAAATGGTTCTTTGAGCTGAGCCTATGCTCTTCATTAATTATAATACCATTAGAGTGAAGGTATATAATGTATAATACAAATGTTGCTGCAATAGTACATTTACCGCATAAGTTGTTATATCAGTTCTGTAATGATATGATTCTTTAGGGGAAATACAAACGCAGTCGAAACAAAACATAATTTATGTTTGAAATGCTTGAGTCATAGAAAATCTTAATCGAGTGTATGTCTGATGAAAACAGAACCCATTTTTATGTTATGCCTTCGATAGTGAGCTCAATC
>JAQGCH010003158.1:0-11112 GCA_034699485.1 Nanhermannia elegantula
GTTAACTTTGAAAATTATTTTATAATAGACCTTATGGGCCTTATATGGGTGGAATTGTTAACTTTGAAAATTATTTTATAATAGACCTTATGGGCCTTATATGGGTGGAATTGTTAACTTTGAAAATTATTTTCGGTACTTTTCCAACAGAATAATGGAATAAGTATGAGCTCATTTTAGAGGTTATCAAAATTATTTTTAAAATCTTAAAATTTTATTGGACTCCATAGAACATTAGATAATGGGAGACACGCCCACCAATAAAAAAATTGGAGCAGACCATTAAATTTAATTGAGATTTTAAAGCATTTAATTCTGAATAAGAATATGAAAATTACATTTTAATATTAATAACTAGGGCGGAGTTATGGCTAATCAAAGAAATATTCAGTAACATACGGAATAAAATTAAGTGGCGGTCGAAAATTATTGTTAGGCGTTTTTTAGCTTATGCTAAAAATTGGGTTTAAAATTTTGGACCACACCATTTAATTGCATGTCAGGCATTCGACTAGCATTTATTTGATCATAAAAACTATTTTTTCGACAATTGTACAAATGGGGCTATTTTTTGACAATAGTTCTTTGACCTCAAATGCCATTAACTTTGTTTGAAAAGAATTAACAGCCAATAAGTGATTAGTATAAGAATAGGCGCTTATTTTCAATATAAAAATCATATTATTATTAAGAATGGGGCAAAAAGGTGATTTAAAATCTTTAAAAGGTGGGTCAAATCGTCATCAAAAATGACAAAAATGACAAAAATGACAAAAATGACAAAAATGGTGATTAAAAAAGATAATGTTACTTTCATCAAAAATTCATATTTTATTAAAATGCCTCACATTTTGGCAAAACTTGAAAAACTCAAAGGGGGGACCAAGGTATCATTTTTGATTTTCTAATATTTTGGTGGTGGGGGAGGTTGAACCCCAAAGCAAAACTATGCATTACACATGCATGCTTAGGATAAGGCCGTAACTAGTGGTTCGAATAGAATATTAACCCGCAAAATAATTTTCATCTATTTAAGTATAACTTCATGTTTTCTAATTAAATGTAAACTTCAGGGATAAAAGGTTTTATATCTTAGAATTTGATATATTCAACAAAATGAATTACTAGTTCAATGCTTGTATAACTCAAACAAGTATCACATATATAACCTTATGAAACATTTTAGTATTTTAAGTCTTTTTTTTATAAAAATTCCTATAAAATCTAATTTTTTGTTAAAAATGGTGATACAAAACTTGGTATTTAATGCCCTGAGTTGTGGATCGAAACTTATATATGCGATTTTAGGGGTTATCATGTAAGGAAAATAACACGTGATGGTCAAAGTGATTCTTAATTATTATTAAGCAATATTTTAATTTAAATTAACATTCAATTTATAAACTAAGCATAACTTTCACTCATTTAAATTTAATAATCAACTCGTAGTTGCATTACTTCTCAACTTATATAACTTTGAGTTGACTCTACTGACCGTATACTACTGACCCTTCATACCGTACTATACATACCATTGAAACGAACCCAGAATGTGTGTGTTTTGGACAGATTACAAATAGTGATTTTATGCTGTTTTTGATTATATGACAGTTCGGGATCGCTTCCACCCGTAGAAACGACTCACATATAAATGCATACTTGAGTGAGTTGTAAGTGTGTTTGTCTCTCCGGTCTCTCCAACCAAAGAGAATGCAATCAATTCATATGTGTTGTAGAGTTACCGGTACTTCATTTTTACAAATGTCATTAAAATACAATACGAACAGTATTATTATAATACTTGCAAATGTTAATAATCCATTCAAAAGTCATTACAAAGCTTTCAAAAACTTCAAAAATATTACATCGGGTTTAACAATGGTTTAAACTTAAAGGGTATTCAAAATAAATTCAAAAAGTGTGGTCACACTTCTCATTACGGCCATTACTTAAATATCATATAAAAGCCTTCATATGAGAGCTCGAAAGCTGAGGTGGGTCAGCTTTCTGGTAATCCTCAAAATCGAGAGGGGGGTCAAAACTCATCCTTTTTATAAGACAATTATTTTATAAAATCCATTTTCCCGTCAATTATTAAATAGATCTTTTCTCAAAAAAAACATGACAGCGGCAAAACTCGCCGTTTTCTACGACAATATTTTGAAAAATACTTTTTCGCGCCAACATATTTTTGAAAAATGAATTTTGCACTAAAATTTCGAATGCATTATTATCGATAAATAGTACGAAAAATGAATTAATCAATTATTTAATTTCATTTGAAAAAAATGAAAGAGCAAATTGTTGTATGCTTTTTGAAAATGACACCCTACCTACATGCTACGCTTGACGACCTGCTTCATATACTAAAAAGTGTTGATAAACATTCTATAATTGAGAATAGAATGAAATTAATTTTAATGAAATATTGTTTAACATTAATTTCAATCGATTTGAATGCAAATAATTTTGTCAAATACGAGACAAATCCCCCAAAAGACATATCTGTATTCGTGAATATTTTTAAAAATAATTTTTACTTTAATTGAGATTTTAATAAATATTAATTAAACTCTAAATAAGGAAACTTTTAATTTTTATATAAATGTTCATTTAATATGAATTTAGAAAAAATAAATTTCTTAAATATTAATAACAATAATTTATATATAAAATGCCAATAAAAGAATTGATAAGATATCTGTATCAGATCTGTATAAGCAGAGATGTATAAGCAATAGCTCTGAAGCTATATAACTAAATAACTACATCACTACATCACTACCAACCATTGCTATACATAACTATTGATAACTATCTTTCTAATTGAGATCTCTGAATGGCTTCGTTCACAACATCTCTCATATGTTGCATGACTTGACGTGGATTTTGAGCATTGATAACAGCAGTTCCCGAGACAATCATATTGGCGCCAGAGTTAGCGCATTCATGTATAGTATTAGGACCAACACCGCCATCAACTTCTATATCGAGTTCGCGATATTTTTGACGCAATACCTGAACCTTTGACATCATCTCTGGCATAAACTTCTGTCCGCCTATACATTCAATTAATGTAAAGTTCAATTATAGATATAAAGTAGAATAGAGTACACTTTGTATGGGTTTGTATTGTGTGATAAACATAAGCAAAACTGTTAGAGTATTAATGCTTTGAATGGCAAAGTGTTATAGTGTTATAGTGTTATAGTGTTATAGAGTGTTATAGTGTGTGATAGAGTGTGATAACTACTAAATACCAAATCCGGGCTCAACAGTCATTATAAGAACGCAGTCCACGTGTTCGACATAAGGCAGAACCGCTTCCACAGGAGTATTGGGTTTGAGGGCGAGACCGACTCTCATATTAGACTCACGTATGAGACGAATGCAATCATTGCACTGATCGCTGCTGTTGACTGACTCGAAATGGAAGGTATACTGATTTGCGCCGCAATCAGACATCGGTTCAATCCATTTGATGGGTTCGGAGACCATCATATGCATATCAAAGTATGCAATTGGTATGCATTTCCGCAAACATGCGACCAATGGATGACCAAACGTCAGGTTCGGCACAAAGTGTCCGTCCATTACATCTAAATGAAGATAATCTGCGCCACAATTCAGTAGTTTTTGTGATTCAGTCGCTAAAGAAGAGAGATCTGTGTTCAGAATTGAGGGACCGATCAGTGCTTCGAGTGATGGCATTGTGGGCAGTGATGAACACATGATATACTTGTCTTTAATACCAATTTATGGTTTGATTGTTTGATAGTTTGGTCGCTTTTGTATACCTTTATGAGCACTGCAATGACTGCATCGATAATACGGATAACACTTTTGTCAAACCTTTCTATCCGTTTCACTGTATTATCACGTGTTTGACGTCATATTATATCACGTTATTTGCAAATACTTTTTGCTCAAAGTCTATGTCAGTTAATTACGTTAAGCAGAAGTCAACTATTTTGACCCCTACCTCCCCCTCCACTCCACCCCATTTGTTAGCTATGAACTGAACCTTCCCCTCAGTTGTGAACATTACACTTTTGTGATTCATTTCACTAAAATTCTGCATATTTTGCACAGATATGACTCAAATGCATAAATAATGTAACGTTAAAATGCAGTCCATACATACCCTCCTAATGTAACACTCAAAAAAATGACTGACCCCTCCTGCCCACCCCTTTTTGCGTAACGTAATTAAAGGAAGAATCTCTAACACACAGTATCTTTAGAAGATTAACTTTAATATTAATACTACAACTGATTAAAACATATTTTAATTGAATATTTGAATTAATGCAGATAATTGTCATTACCAGAGACAGGACTTTATCTGAAAGCAATATAAAATATTTTTTCCTTTGTTGCAAACGTTCGGAAAATAAGAAATGAGTGCATTTCAAGAAATATCTAGAAAAATGAGCTCATATTAAAAGTGCAAATTTTGGGACTTTAACTAGTTCTCCGAAATTTTCCAAAAATCCTTTGTCTCAGATTCGCATTTTCTTGTTTGTAAATATATTTCTAGTACCTGTATTTCTAAGCAACAATACAATCTATTTTTGTCAATTCATTTCAAAGACAATATTTGAATCAATTTAAAAAGAAACTTGAGTGTGGACTCCTCTTCGCACATGTCAAAATATAAACAAGGTCATATAAACAAACATCACCTACCCAGTACTCACCCTAAAAACATATAAAATGCGTTTATAAGTTAATTTGATATAATTTTCAAAAATTGACAACTTTTACAATTAATATGATTTAGAGCTAAGAACCCTAACATTATTTTTCATTTTTATAGGAGTCGTCAGATTATAATAGAAAACTATTTAATTCGTAATTTTAAATATTATTTGTTTAATGTATTTCTATCTAAGAGTGAGCTTACTTTATATAAAATAATCGTTTATTCACTAAACTTCTATTTTTTCAGAGTTTTGGCAATTTTTATACAAATTTCTACTGTAATTTGTAATATCTTTTCTCCGAAAATGTCCGGTCTCTGGTCATTAAACAGATTTACAGATACACTAACTGACAATATAATTATCTTTTTAATAATATAAATACCTATATATTAATTAACTGATAGAATAATAGATATAGAAATTCTTTATACTTATATTCATATAAATTCTTTAAATTCTAATTCACTTCTTTTATCACTTAATTGTTAGAAACATTTTTTCCCATAAATTGATTCCAAAACGTCTCTAAAATAAAATAAATGCAAAAATGAGTTATTTTGATAATTCCTAAAACATTTTAAAAAAATACAATAACTTTTTTAAAATATAATTTGAATTATGAATAATTGGTGAATTGAGTTATTATAAAATGCATATAAAAAATGTTATTAAACAATAAAAAATAGATTTTATTTTAAAAATATTTATAGAGTTTTTAGAAAGTTCTAAATTGTGAATTGAAATGAGTTTATGACACAACAGAAATAAATTGACAATTATTGATATGAGCAAAAAATAGTTCATTCATTATTTTGAACAAAATTATGTATCACTTATATTATAATAATTAACATTTTTAATAATAGTTAAAATACTATATTAAATAAAATATTGTGAGGCATGCGATTTGTGGTCCCTTTTTTTGATTTTGTTTTTGTACAATAAATGATTAGATAATACATTAATCCTTTTCATAACAGCATTAATATTAAAAAAGGCACAAATAGTTTTTGGATAAATCACAAGCAAAGAAAATCAATTTATAATTTTAAATGATTTTCAGAGTAATTAAATGAGAAAAGCATTGAATCGCATATTAATGATCGCTTCACATTTCAGTTCTAATAGAAGTCATTTCTTCTTGTGTTAGGAGTTGTTGTAAGTAATGTTTGTTCCAGTGATGTTCGAGATCGCGAACGATTTAATGCTTGGCGTCGGTCTAGTTATAGAACATTTAAATCATTCATAAATAGCTATTAATTTTAATGCAGTTAATCATTAATTAATAAAAAACATAAAATTAATACTGAATTTAACTTAAGACCAAAATTAATAATTAGTATAAACGAATCAAAAATGTATTACCGGCAGGATTTATGACTCTTTGTGGTCGTTTTCTTTTAGTTTGTGCGAAAGCAGATCCTGTTTGCAGTGCTTCTAATAAGCTGTCCATAACTCCTTCCTGTTCTTTTCCAATCTCTAAATTCATTTTCTTTGATTTTCTTTCCTTTTTTTCCTGTTCTGCCTTCTCTTTTGCCTCTCGGGCTCGCCTTAGCTTTTCTTCCTGTTCTCTTTTCTTAATATTTTCATTTTTTGCTTCATTGAATTGATCCTTAAATGATTTGATATCATTGAAAAACTCATCCATTGTATATTTTTTAGGGTCAAAAGCATAATAACGTGCGATCTCTTTGAAAAGACGATCCATTTTAGCAAACATTTGCTCTAATAATTGAAACTTTTCTTTAGCGTCATTTAAAAATACAGTCATAATTTGGCCGAATTTATCTTCACTATTGTGTGGCTTAAAATTCTTCAAATCTAACTCCAGTTCGTTAATACTTTTTCGCATTGCGGCCAAATTTTTTTGAGTTTGTTCGGGGGATACTGTGGTTAATATATGAGAAAACGATAAATATAATAAATAATTGACAACAAATGTAAACTTTATTATTATATAGATATGTATACAGTACAAACCTCGGGCAGCTTTGTCCACATGAATTATCTCTTCCCAGAAATTAAGACAATCGTAATGTTTTTGTTCTACAGTTTGTGCCAAAAAGTGTAAAAGTGTTGTCTTATTATCTGCTGCTTTTGTTGAGCTTAGTTTAGGCAGAAAACTAATCTCAAAGCCGATCGCCTGTGCATTTCTAGAGCCAGCGTTCATAAAGTTACCGATGGCTAACACTAGTTTGACAATCATTGCAAACTTTGCCGACTTTTTCAACTCTTCACAAGCTGTGGTCGCGTTAACAATGTCTGGTTTTATGTCTTGAACTGATTCTTGAAATTTCATTTTAAATGATATGGCATTCAGTCTCTTAACCAAACCTTTAATTGCTCCCAACTATAAGTTTAAAAGAACCGGTAATTAACATAATATTAAAGTACAGTACAGTACAGTACTAATACAGATACGGATAATAAGGTAATAATGGTATTTATATATTTATATACAGTATAATATATAATACAGTCATTAAATTATACAAAATAATAAATGTTTAACCGTTAGCGCAAACTTTTCTGCTTCATGTAAATTATCGATTTCACTCCTCGACTCTTCTAATCTAATCAATTGATCGTGCGGTGGCATATATCGTAATATTTGTTGTAATATTGTGTCACTTAAGTCGTCTTCATTAACAGATATTATATGATTTTTAAGCTCTTCGGGAGACATCTTTACTGAACCCAAAAGTATCACTAATATAGGTGTCAATTAAAGTGAGTTTTAGAAAATGAAAGCTTATTGAAGAACTCATTTGAAAAACTTACTTAAATTTTGTGCCGATTTTGGATCTAAAACTTTTAATTCTCTGGTCTTTTTAATTGTTGGAACTTTTTCAGTAGTATTTGACACTTCTTTCTGAATTCTAGCCTTTGGATCAGACGAGAACTGTTGAGCTAAAGAGTCAAAAACATCTTCGCCCACAAATTGATCGTCTGTTTTGACTTCAACCCAAATCGAATCTTCAGAAACTTTGGTGGGAGTTATCTTTTATGATAAAAGCATCAAATAATTACTCAAATAGTAGAGTAAAGTATGAATAGTTATGTTGACAAACCTTTTTCCAGTTGGGTTTCTTTAATGGCGTTTTTGGCTCATATTTCTTACGTTTTATATCATATGGAAATTCTGGTTGACTAATAGCTGATGATATAAATGGCATTCCTGGGGGAGGTGGTGGACCCATACCTGGGAATGGGGGCGGCGGAGGTGCGCCTCCAAACATACCAGGCATTGGAGGTGGTGGTGGTGGACCTCCCATACCAGGCAAAGGAGGGGGAGGCGGAGGACCTGACATTCCTGGCAAAGGAGGCGGTGGTGGTATACCTGAAGTCATGCCAGGCATAGGAGGAGGCGGTGGAATGCTTGAGCCTCCAGGCATTGGTGGCGGTGGAGGTATACCTCCTATTGTTGTGTTTAAAATACCTTTGGATTTGCTATCTTTGAATTGACTTTCATTGTCTTGAAATTTTGATTGCAATTGTTGTAGTTTTGCTTCCGCTTCTTCTTTTGCAGTGAGCGCTTCCTCTAGTTTTTTATTTAATTCAGAGCTTACTTTTTGGTCTTCTTCTCTCGATCTCTCGACAATATGATCGATCACATAATCCACTTCTATTTTGAATCTCTTCGTATGTCTAAAGTCTGGGTCCACACCGTTCTTGTGCAAAACGATTTGAGAAACACATTCCTCTATCAGACGATAATATGCAGGCCTTAAAAGACATTACTAAACATTAATTTAATATTAAACAAACAAACATTGAGTTTCTGTAAGTATCACATTATTTAAAACTTCTAAAAGTTAAAAAAAATTGATGAAAAATCTACTTTTGAATTGAAACAGACAAATAATAAGACCTATAAATAAATATTACAGCAATTTATATTGAATTTTATTAGAATAATTGAGAGTTTAGCAGTTATAAGAAAGTTTACTAAAGCCTGTAATTACGATACGGTATAACTTATTTAGTGAAATGTTAAACTATTAGGGATAAAAACAAAGTATCAGATTAAAGTCACTTTTCTTATTGAGTGCAGAGAAAAGACAACTGTTTTGCGTCTAAGTAATAAGTAATACTTTTTAGTAAATTTTGCGAATTTCAGCTCTAGTCATAATGATTGAGACTTTTTTTCATATTAACAAATTATATGATTTGATAATAAGTTAGTATTATTATTGATAACAACTAAATACATAGACTCATACGACTCATACCTGGCAAATACGTCGTCTCTTATTAGTAACAAATGTTGAAGTATTGACAAAAGATGATTCTCTGCCTGTGAATTATGAACATTATTTTTAATTAAATTAAAACATTCACTGCAATCGTCTAAATCAAAACGTATGTTATCATAGCGTTGCGTCAATTCTTCGAAATCTTCGTCTTTAGCGTTATTGAAAACATTGATCATATCGTTCAACTTTTCTGATGGCGTTTTATTTTGAGAACTCTTTTGTATGATTTCTTCGTCATTATGTTGTTGTGATTGTGGACATAAAGTCTCCCAGAGATCTACGAAACCGCTCCTAAAGAATTCATTTCTTAAATGTAGCCTAAAATCGAAATCTTCATTGTTTGTAATCAAGGCATTGATCAATTGCATGCACGCAACTCGCAGTGAGATGTTGCTCTCATTTTTCAAGCCTTCAATGATTGGCGCGAATCTGTATTCTCTGTTATCATTTTCTGCACATATAGTGATTGCTTCCAAAACCTTGTCGTGACCATTGATGCCGTCTTTGTTGACCAGACAAACAGCAGCCAATAGTTCTGCGGCTTCACTCATAACAGTTGGCAGATTGGGATCTATAGAACGCGCCAGAATTGTAAGCGCCTCTCCGTGTTCGAACACTTCATAGAAACCAGCCTACAATTTATGCATTTAAAAGTTTAACATTAGGTATCTATTTCTTTCAATTATTGCCAATAAATGGTTACATTACATGCCATTCATTACATGCCATTCATTACATACCGTATTATTCATCAAAGCTTTCAGACATTTGATGCATTCGTGCTGTAATTTATTCCTTTGTCTAGCATTAGGTGATTCGTAACAATTCTTAAGAATGGCTAAAATACAGGCCAACCCCTGATTCTGACCGAACTCTTTGACCCACGAGACCGGCTTATTAGTCAATTCTATTCTTAACGATTCAATACATCGGTAGAGCTTATCATTATTTATATCATTACAACTCTGAAGGAATACAACGTAATCAGATGAGGACACAAATCGCGACCGATTCTGAGCGAACTTTTGTTTGTAATGTTGTGATAACATATTTTTCTTCAATTCCATACGACTGGCTCTCAAAGGGTTTTTCTTTTCTTCTTTTAAATTCATGTCATCCTATTTTACGTATATATTGTATCAAATATATCAGTAATAATTATATTTCATTTTCAATATAATTCAATACTTACGAGCATTGACTCGAATTGTGTGTTAATGTCTTCGTCAGTCAATTGATCCAAATTAGGCAAAGAAAAGGTATGCAAAGAATCACTTATCATATGATTATCACTGAACTCTTCACTGTTGGGACGGTTCAGGTTTGATCCATAAGAGGATGACTGAGGCATGAGATGACTTCTCATCAAATCGTTTGAATTAGAGTTATTATTATTACTGGCATTTGAATTGTCGTTAGTGCTGTTCCGATTAGTGCTGTTCCGATTCTTGTGTTTGCTTTTACTGAAAACAGTACCAACGCTTCCGCTCAACACTTCTTGCTATTAATCGTCATATAATTCAATTATTATTATAATAATTACTACTATTAATCATTACTTAATATATAATAAATTTCAATAAATGGCAATAATTTATATATAAATATACAAAAGTAAAACTATTTATGTAATAATTAAGAGAAATACTTAATATTATTAATAAATTAAATATTATTTTAATGATTAATACAATTAAAAACTCACAAATTTTTTCTTATTCTTCTTGTCTTTGATTTTTTCAGACATTTTAGTAAATAATTAATGAAATATTCAATAATTATATGAATATTAACATAAATAAAATTAAATATTGAAAAACTAATGGAAAATATAGTAAAATGTTCGATAACAACAATTGTTAAAAATAATTTCCATATAATTCATGTGATTTATAGTTCACTTTAATATTAATTAGCGTTTCAAAGCATCACATTTTAATTTAATTTAATATTAAATTTTATATAAATTTAATGTCTTCAGAGAAAATTTATTAAATTTCACAAAATGCTAATATTAATACAGTATATCATATATAATAATAATAATAATATTCATTCAAATAAATAAATTGAAGTCATATTTTTGGTCCAAAAATAAATTACATAATAATTGAAGTATTCGTTAAAGTCCTCCCACATAAACATTAAAC